>CM050526.1:21472218-21642218 GCA_027563665.1 Antrozous pallidus
ATACAGAATCCATGGAATTTCCCCAGGCACTTCACTTGCCTGGGACCTTCTTGCTCAGCAGGTGTATGCAAAGGTTTGCATTCACTGTCACCTCATCAAACATTTTCCTTACCTCCAGGCCTTCATATTGCATCTCAAGTAAGTCCTGAGAGCTGCGCCTTGTCCATCTCAGCACCCAGGAATCTGGGTTTGACGTCCAGCTGGCCCACATCTTCAGTAGATATGCTCTCACAGGACATTTTAAAACTGGTTTGTGTGCTGATGGTTGATGCCCAGCAGGACACCCTTCTCACCAGCTTTGCAGTTCTGGACTTGACTGGCTTTGCCCTCTTCACCCACTTGGATTCTCCAAAAAGGAAAGAAGTGCTGACTCATGCTACACCGTGGGTGAGCCTGGAGGGCACTGTGCTAAGTGCTTCACTCCTATGTGGTCCCTGGCCCAGTCAAACTTACAGAAAAGGACGTAAACCTGGTGGTTTCCAGGCCCTGGGGGAAGTGGGAAATGATTTGTTGTTAACAGCTACAGGGTTTCAGTTTTGTAAGTTGAAAAAAAGAATTGTGGGTGGATGGAAGTGACGTGTCAGAGAGGGAACATTTTCCCTCTGCCTTATAATTGAATTGATGTGAGACAGATTACAGGAGAAAAAACAAATATAATGTTGCGTGTACAGGGGCTCCATAACAATATGAGCCCCACAGGCAGTCAGACAGTGGAGGCTCATATGCTGCCCCAAGGTCAGGGGAAGGAGTAGGGGCCTGGGACTTCACAGGGAAGGAAGACAATTCACAGGGAGATGGGAAGAACAAATGTTTGGTTACCCATGTTTGCCATGCCAGGCAGAGAAGTCTTCCTAGTATAAATAGAGGCTGTCTTTGCTAAGAGCTCTCTTCCTCCCTCTCCCAATTCTTTTAAGCAGTTGGAGGGCAAAGGAGGTTCAAAAAATTTTCTGAATTTTCTATGTCTTAAAAATAACCAGTTTAAATAACACATAGGCCAAAGACACATATTTGGGGGGGTGGAAATTTTTGTTCCCCTTCAGTCCTGCCTTCGAAACTTTCCCGGGAGGTCTCAGTTCCGAAGTTGAGCAGGCAGATTGTTCCATCTCGAAGAACCCGTCTCTGGGTCCTGACAAAAGGTCAGTTTAGGGTGCAGGTATGCAGTTGGGTTCCAAAAATTAGGACTATGGTTAAAGCTATCAGGTGTTTACTAAGCTGATTCTGTGGAAACACGGGTTAATGCTGGGAGAAGACTCTGCTCCCAGTCTGAGTCTGGTCAGCCCGGAAGATGACACTTAGCTGTCTGGCTCCTGCATGTTTAGATAGAGAGAGGGCAGGCAAAGGCAATGCTGACAGATGTGTAGTTTGCAGTGTGAATGTCTGTAGTCACAAGGATAGTTTGAAAGAAACCTTACCCCTCCCCAAACCCAAGGAAATACAATATCATCAAAGCATAACAAAGGCCCAAGGTGTTGCTCTCTCTCTTCAGCAGCCCATCTGTCTTTTTGCATCTATAACAACATACCCTTGAAATGTCTGAGTAACTTGTAACTCCTCTTTTTCTGGACCCCTTTGAGCACAACCTAATGCACCTGGGCTCCAGGACGGACACTACAATTGTTATCATGTTAATTGTTCCTGCACCCACTTAAGTATGTGTTTATCATTTTACTTTTTATCCAATCCCAGGGGTTTCTCCCGCTTTGCTTTCTCCCGCCTCTCTAGTCTATCACCAATGGATTTCATGTGACCTACCTATGCCCCTTTCCTTTTATTGCAATGTATAAATACAGAAGTAACCTGCCATTCTCCAGAGCGTTTTCTTAATTCACTGAGATTCTGCTTCCTGGCATATGTCAACCGTTTGGCTAAGATAAACTCACAAAAATTCTTTACAGGTTTCAATAGTTTTTTTACATTAACAGAGGGATCAAGGGCGGACAGGAGCAGAGACTGTGCTAAGTGTCTGGAGCCGCGGATGCTGGGGTGATGGCACAGCAGCTCTGGGTCCTGGCCCCCTCCCAGGCTTGGTGGGGACAAGTGAGGGCCTGTAGCCCTAGAGACTGCACTTCTGTGCATTGGAGCTGAGTCATCTGGTTGTAGACGAGACATCGCCTATGCCCTTCCATTGTTTTTGCTCCAATAAATCTTGCCACCAGACCTCAAATCCTTCTCGGCGTGTATCCCTGACATGTGTTTGCCAGGAGCCCATGGAACAATCCTATTTCCTCCAGCAAAATAAGAACTCAGAGGTGAACCTGGGAATTGCCCCCTTCCCAACACTAGCTTAATCAGGACAGGAAGGTACTGTTGTAAAGACAGACAAATAGATTGGACAGGATAGAAAGTCCCGAAATAGACCCACACTTATTTAGTCGATCGATTTTCAACAGAGGCACCAAAGCAATTCAATGTGGAAAGGCAATTCAGAGTAGCAAATGGCATTACACAAGTTAGCTGTGTGTATGGAAAAAAAAGAAACCTGGGTCTATACCTCATGCCACACACAAACAAATAAACTGGAAGTGGATCATAGATGTAAATGTAAAACCTAAAACTATTAATGCTTTTGGGGGGGAAATAGGAGGGAATCTGTAACCTGAGGATAAGCAAAGCCTTCCTGATCAGAACCTAAAAGGAACCATAAAAGACAAGGAAAGACAAAGTGGACTTCACAAATTAAAAACTCCTGCGCATCAACCTGCTGAAATGGCTACAAGGGTAAAGACAGACAGCGCTCCTTGTTCGCAGGAACATGGAGCCGCCGGAACGCTCGCACGATGGTCCTGACAATGCACACTGTACAGCGCATTGGCAACGGCTCCCATAGTTCCTCCCACAGTCACACACACCTTCTCTGTGGCCTAGGCCAGTGGTCGGCAAACTCATTAGTTAACAGAGCCAAATATCAATAGCACAACGATTGAAATTTCTTTTGAGAGCCAACTTTTTAAAACTTAAACTTCTTCTGACATCACTTCTTCAAAAGGCCATGGTATTTTGTGGAAGAGCCACACTCCAGGGGCCAAAGAGCCGCATGTGGCTTGCGAGCCACAGTTTGCTGACCTCTGACCTAGACATTTCACTTCTAGGTATTTACTCCAAGGGAATGAAGTCATATGTCCTTACAAAGGTTTGTGCGTGAACACACAACACAGCCATACAGTAATAGAAAACTATCCTATATAATAAAAGGGTAATATGCAAATTGACTGAACGGCAGATTCACTAGTGGGGGCGGGGGGGCAGGCTAGTAAGTGGGCAGCTCCAGGCCAGCCAAAGCAGGTGTCAGCAGGCAGAGAGAGGGAACAGCGATGGGGGAGGGAGCAGGGCAAATAGCAATATTAAAATATTTTTTTCTAATTAATTCAATTCAATGTGCATGAATTTGTGCACTGGGCCACTAGTATAGTAGTAAAAGCTACCAGTAAACAAAATATAGAGAAGTCTCAAAAATATTGCACTAAGAAAAAAAAGGCAGACACACAACATACACATGGAATTCTTCCAATTACATGAGGTTCTAGAAGAGGCACAAGGAATTTGTGAGGCAAAAAATCAAACTGTGGTTGCCCCTGGGAGGAGCAGGGGTTGCCTGGGAAGGGACTGAAAGGATCTCTCTGGGGTGACAGAAATGTTCTCTTTTCTTCTTTTTTCCTTTGTCTCTTTTTAAAATCCTCACCTGAGAATATTTTTCCATTGCTTTTCAAAGAGAATGGAAGGGTGGGAGGGAGAGAAAGAGAGAGAGAAATGTTAATGTGAGAGAGACACATCAACTTGTTGCCTCTGCACCAGCCCCAACCAGGGCCAGGGAGCAAACCCACAACCCAGGTACATGCCCTTGCCTGGGAATTGAACCTGAGACCCTTCTGTGCATGGGCCGATGCTCTTACGGCTGAGCTACACCGGCCAGGCCTATGTTCTCTTTCTTGATAAGAGCATGGGTTACTTGGGTGTCAGCACTTGTCAAAACTCACCAAACTCTACACTTAAGTTCTCTGCTTTTCACTAGTAGGCAAAGCACACTTTCATTTCTAAAAAAAAAAATTGTTTCAGACAGGCCCCAGGGACTCAACTCTTGTGTGAATTTAAAAACAAAAAACAAACCAGAAAACCACACCCTGCTATGGCCAGCGAAGACAGCCACGCCGTGTGTCCCTTCCACACTCAGCATCACGCAATGGGAGGCCCACGAATTGTCTTCCAGGCTGGCTCCCCTGCCCTGGGACTTTCGAGGTGGTGGTGGTGGTGGTGGGGGGGGATGGCCTGCTTTGTGAGGGTCACCTACCATCAGCAAAACGTTCCCACTGCCTCAGTGAAGCCCCTCCTTAGCTCTCACACTCTCTTAGTCACTTCTCAGCAAAGGCTTGGGTGGCTCAGGCACCCAGGCTTCCAGGGAGTGATGGGGAAACCCAGCAAAGAGCTCCACCTACATCCTAACCTCACCTTCCCCAAGGGGCCTGCTGCCTGAGCCACTCCCTTCAGCCAGCGGGAATCGAAACTGAACACTCCTTTGGAAAATAATGGGGAGGAAGGAGGAGGCATGGCTTGCACGCAGAAGGAGACGGGCACCCTGTCTGGGGCAGAGAAAGGGGGGTGGAGGGCAGCGGGGCAGGTGTCTCTCTGGTTCGGCCCGGCCCAAAGGCCCTTTGGACACCCTTCTCCTTCACAGCGCCTGGCTGCTCAGGCCTCCGCCTGATGGGAAGGAGTTGAAAATATTCAGAGGGACAAAAATCTAGCAACAATGGGAGAGGACAGTGGGGAGGGGGAGGTGAGGGTGGAGTGTGGGATAGGTACAGGGTGGAGGGAAGCTATAGGGGGATAAAAAGGGGAAATAATGTAATTAATAAACTGAACAATAAAGATAAAAAATAAAAATAAAAAATAAAAAAAAAAGAAAAAAGAAAAAAGAAAATATTCAGAGGCCAGGACATCTCCTGAAGTCAACCATTTTCATGGAAAGTGGAGAACTAAGGGTGCAGACTGCCCCAAATATGCCCAGCCCTGAGGGGCAGGAGAGAAACATTCAGCAGGGTGATACTAGCCTTGGGGAGCCAAGACTCTCCCAGAGCCTGGGATTGGGTGGAGTGGGGTGTGGGAATGAGGCTGGGTACCTGCCTTTTCTTTTCTTTCTTTTTTAAAATGTATTTTTATTGATTTCAGAAAGGAAGGGGAAAGGAGGGAGAGAGATAGAAACTTCAATGATGAGAGAATCATTGATTGGTTGCTTCCTGCATGCCCCCTACTGGGGATTGAGTCCACAACCAGGGCATGAGCCCTTAACCAGAATCGAACCTGGGACCCTTCAGACTACAGGCTAATGCTCTATCCACTGAGCCAAGCCAGCCAGGGCAGGATACCTGCCTTTTCAACAAACACCCCACGTAGGTTTGGGGGGGCCTAAGTGACAAATTTGGGGGCATCTTTAAGAAAAAGAATACTAAAATAGATGAACAGGGCGCTAGAGCCCCGCCCAGGGGCCACAGGCCTGCAGCCCAGCCTCCCAGGCCTGCCTGGAGTCCCTCTCTGAGCCCAGAGGATTCCAACGAGAGATGGAAATGAAACTCAGATTGGGAGCTCCGGTTAGCAGCTCATTCACAGCGTTTCCTGGGCCCTTGCTGGTGGGGACCACAGGCCAAGAGCACGCAGTCCTTCCCCTCGAAAGTTCCATAGGTCATTGGGATCGGTGGTGATGCCAATTATTAACCGCATGAATGTGCTGTGGGGGAAGTGCCTTCCGCTCGCTGCGGGCACAGCGCTGGGGGAAGCCAGGTCAGCTGTTTTAATCCTCTAAGCCTCCGTTTCCTCATCTGGGAGGCGGAGCCAGTCACGAGCTTTTTCACAAGGTATTTGTGAGGTGAAACGAACTAACTGGAGGCACTAAAGTCGAAGCCTGGCAGGGAGGGAGCGCCCGGGAATCATGGCTGTGTTTTCACATGGCTTACCTGTGGGCGGTGAGGCCAGGATGGGGTTCAGAGAGCGACATGGTCCATGGGTCGAGTTTGAAGGATCGGTGGTATCCCTTCCATAGACGGCAGGAACAGGAGTGGAAGAGCATGCAGCTAGCTCCTTGGATCAAGCACACTCAGCATCACTATTTGCTCACACTCCTCTCTGGGGAGCCCATGAGAGCAAACACTGCAAGGATTGGCGTGGTATCAGTTGGCCAAATGCATAGCTGCCTCTGCCTTTAGTCCCAGTGTGACCAGCCTGGGCCTAGCTTTACTTCCCAGTTTCCTTTAAATAAACATATCGGCATTTATTATTATTATTATTATTTTAATAAACAACAGAAATGTATTTCCTAAAGCTGTGGAGGCTGGATCTGAGATCAGGGCATCAGCACGATTGGGTGAGGACCCTCTTCACAGCTGCAGATTTCTCACACGGCGGGCAAGGGAGCTCTGTGAGAACTCTCTTCAAAAATAATATATTTTATTGATTTTTTACAGAGAGGAAGGGAGAGAGAGAGTTAGAAACATTGATGAGAGAGAAACATCAATCAGCTGCCTACTGCACACCTCCTATTGGGGATGTGTGCCCACAACCAACGTACATGCCCTTGACCGGAATCAAACCTGGGACCCTTGGGTCTGCAGATGCCCTATCCACTGAGCCAAACCGGTTATGGCTGCAAGATCTCTTTAAGAAGAGCACTAATCCCATTGCCAGGGCTCCAGCTTTAGGACGTAAGCACCTCCCACACAGCACCTCCAGATCCCATCCCATTGGGCAACAGGGTTGCAACATAGGAATGATGAAAAGACAGTAGCATTCAGACCATAGCAGCTGCCAGTAGTAGAGTTTTTCACGCAATAATTGTTCTCAGCACCCTTGCTTATTAATATCAGCTATGTCATTTCTGAGTATTTCTTTTTTATTGAATGTGTTGGGGTGACACTGGTCAATAAAGTTATTCAGGTTTCAGAGGTTCAATTCGATGACATGTCATCTCTATCCTGCACTGTGCATTCACCACCCAAGTCAAGTCTCCTTCCATCACCATTTATCCCCACACCCTGTACCCTCGACTGCCCCCAAACCCCTTACATTTATTTTAAAAGCAAATTTTATGTCATTTATGTCATGATCATAATGGGTGAAGAGGGCTATGGGAATTTTAAGAAGACACAAACTTTGGACCATAGCAATTATATCCAGAATATCATAGAATCCAGGAAAATAAATCTTTTATTAATTAATTTCCTGGTGCCACAAACGTTCCTAGATTTTTGGCTGCTTCCTTGTGTGATGAAGATTTGACGTGTTTTCTATAGAGAAAGTAGAAAGATCATTCTGCCTTTCTGCTGTCTGCTTCTTCTCCATCACCCAGGTACTTGTGGGGCACACTCCTTGGTGATGCTCCTCTGGCTCTATATTTTGTCCCTGGACCCAGGTGAGGCAGCATGGTGGGCAGGAGGCCATTCCTAAGCTGAGAATGACCGAATTATTCATGTAAGTGGCTGTGAGCCACATAAACATATCCCACTAAGCTTAAGTAAATAGATGCCCAATTCAATTTCCCCTTAGCCAGATCCCCAAAATACACATTGCGCATGGCCTCTCCAACACTGTCTGAGTCTAGAGGAAGTGTGATGGAGGCGGGGAGGAGATGGCAGTGTTAAGCAGTTCACTGAACGTTAGACACCTATGCCCATGCAAACCCATTGCCATGCAGCAAAGGGCCTTAAAGGTCAGGCTTCTCTGTGAACCCCCTCTGAGTTCAGTTCCTAAACCAGCTGGGAAGGTGGACACTGGATGGGCTTACAGCCCGTGGTGTTTGCCAGATGGAGATGAGACAGGTTTGGCTGTAGCTCCTAACCCCAGTCCATGCCCTCCCTCTTGGCTGCTCCCCTTCTTTCTTCCTCTCCTACTCCATGCTTTCAGGGAACAAAGTCCCTCCTGGTCCTCTGTAAACACTCCCTGGAAAGCAAGCAGGGCTTACTGACACCAGATTGCTCTCTGCCTGGCACTAGGTAGGGCAATTCACATCTGTCGTCTTTTCTTTTATTATTAAACTAGAGGCCCGGTGCACAAAATTCATGCACGGAGGCGGAGGGTGTCCCTCAGCCCAGCCTGCACCCTCTCCAATCTGGGACCCCCTGAGGGATGTCCGACTGCCAGTTTAGGCCCGATCCCAGTAGAATCGGGCCTAAACTGGCAGTCGGACATCCTTCTCACAATCCAGGACTGCTGGCTCCAAACTGTTCACCTGCCTACCTCCCTGATTGCCCCGAATCGCTTCTGTCTGCCAGCCTGATTACCCCCTAACCACTCCCCTGCCAGCCTAATTCATGTCTAATTGCTCCCCTGCCAGCCTATTTTCCCCCAACTTCCCTCCTCTGCAGGCCCAGTCCCTCCCAACTGCCCTCCCCTGCTGGCCTGATGGCCCACAACTACCCTCCCTTGCAGGCCTAGAACCTCTCAACGGCCCTCCCCTGCTGGCCATCTTGTGATGGCCATCTTGTGTCCAAATGGGGGCAGGATCTTTGATCACATGGGGGCAGCCCTCTTGTGTGTTGGAGTGATGGTCAATCTGCGTATTACTCTTTTATTAGATAGAATAGAGGCCTGGTACATGGGGTTGGGGGGCAGCTGGTTTGCCCTGAAGGGTGTCCTGGATCAGGGTGGGGGTTCCCTTGGGGCATGCGATGGCCTGGGTGAGCGGCCTGTCGTGGTTTGCAGGCTGGCCACACCCCCCAGCGACCCAAGTGGAGGCCCTGGGATCTGGGAATAACTTATGTTCTACAATTGAAACTTTGTAGCCTGGAGTGGAGCCAAGCCTTCTGCTCACTCCATGGTGACAGCCATTTCTGTTTGGGTTTATTTAAATTCTATAATTGAAACTTTGTAGCATTGAGTGGAGGCCTAGGCCAACAAGGCCAGGCAGAAAGCTTGGCTTCCTCCATTGCTGGGGAAACCCAAGCCTCCCTCATGCTCTCAGTGGCCACAGTCATCTTGGTTGAGGTTTATTTGCTCCTAATTGGCTGATGGGCATGGCTTGTGGGTGTATTGAAGGTATGGTCAATTTGCATATTACTCTTTTATTAGATAGGATGTTTTTATTGATTTCTGAGAGGAAGGGAGAGGGAGAGATAGAAATGTCAATGATGAGAGAGAATCATTGATCGGCTGCCTCCTGCATGCCCCACACTGGGATCAAGCCTACAATCCAGGCATGTGCCCTGACCAAGAATAGAACCATGACCTCCTAATTCATAGGTCAACTCTCAACCACTGAGCCACACTGACCAGGCACATCTGTAATCTTTGGTCAAGCTCCTGGCAGCCCTTCCTGGTCTGCGTGCTCCACACACCCAGAACCCCCTTCCTTGATTTTGGTGCTCGTTGAAGAGATCGCCTGAGCAGCCAGCAACCAGCAACCAGCTGCTGACCTGCTGAGTTGAACCAACAGGGCAGATTCACCAAGTCCGCATTCTGGTTTACCTGTTGCTGCATAAAATGATACAAAACTTAGTAGCTTCACACAACAGCATTGATCTGGCTCACAAATCTGACCTTGGGCACTAGATGGGGAAAGCTCATCTCTGCCTAAGAGAATGGGAGCCATTCTGTATCTACAACCAAGCCTCAGAAGGCACGCAGCACCATTTCTGCCACATTCTATTTGTCAAGGCAATAGGACAACTTGTGATGCTAACCACCGCACAACCCAGCCTCAGCTCTCAGATACCTTTTCACGGGACGGGCTTCCTTCCATGGCCCATATCATTTGCCAAAGGAATGTGGCTCTGTGCCTGCAAGGGTGAGGAGGGCTTTTCCAGACCAGATTTCTGGTTTCTTCTTTTTTTAAAATCCTTGCTGGAGGATATTCTTTTCCATTGATTTTCGGAGAGTGGAAGGGAGGGAGGAGAGGAGAGAGAAACATCGACATGGGAGAAACACATTAATTGCCCATTGCCCACACATGACCCCACGGGGGCCAGGGAACCTGCAACAGAGATATGTGCCCTTGATTGGGAATCAACCTGGGACCCTTTGGTGAGCAGGCCGATGTCCTAACCACTGAGCAACTGGCCAGGACTCCCGGTTTCATTTTTGAACACTTTTCTGTGCCTGGGGAGTGCCAAGCCCAGAATGTCAGGCTCAGCTCTGGGTCCTGTCAACACTGTCATATCCAGGCCCCTTCCAGAGGGGGGCAAGGGATGGGAGCTGGAGGCTACTCTGCTGAGCAGGAAGGAACAATGAGTCCATTTTCTTGTATCCGGGGACTTTCTGAGAAAACGGTAATGCAGAACGAAATGGTATTTTTGGTGGAATGGCCCATTGTCTTATAGGATTCCAGGTGTTCCAGCAAGAATACACACTCTGAGTCAGACAGGTGTAGCTTCAGGTCCAAGCTGCTCCTTCCCTTGCTGGCTAAATGGCCCTGCATAGGTTACTTCACCTCTTGACCCCAAGCTTCTCTTTCTGTAAATGGGGGTAATGCTTGTCTCACGTAACCTGCCTCCTATGAAATGAGAGGCTATATGAAAAGCACCTTGCATGGCCCTGACACATAGTAGGACTTAGTGATGTGCTGTTGCTTCACTCTGGCCTCCTGGTGTATGCCCAGCACTAAACCCTGTACCCAAGGAATCTGACCAACACATAACAGTGTGGGGGGCTTTTGCTTCCCTTGTTTTAGACACTGTGCTTCTAGTAGTGCAACTTAAGATGATTTTATTATTTTTGGCATATCGCTCAGTAGTTCTCACCCCACTTAAATCCCAGTCCTTCCCACCTGTGGCAGCTACAGCCAGCATGACCGGCCAGCTGCAGGCAGTGATGGCTCTGGTGTTCCAGAAATAGGGCAAACCCCAGACCACTTCCTCCATGGACGGCCTGCCCAATCCACCCAATGAAGGAGGGATCAGAGGAGATGCAGAGTCGACCCTCTGTGCCCTCCCCTGACCCTGTAGTCCCCTGGGGTGTTGGCCAGCCACGTGCTCACGGGGAGAGATAGTGACACTCCATTCCTACTTGGTGATGGTGAGGATGGTGGCCATTCCCCAGTGCTGTTCTGCTGCCCAGTCTAGACACGCACTGAAATGACTTTTTAGACGATTTACTGGTGGGATGGTGGTGAGAGGTGGGAACCGCATCCACATTGGGATCTAGAGAGCATCCTGGGCCACCCACGTGATTCAGACATTGCAGACAATCCACGGCTAGAGTCCACGTGAGCGAGGGAAGGAAGTCGCCGGGGCTGAGGAGTAGCTCCGCTTCAGGGAGAGGCCTGTTGTTCCGGGAAGGGAGGGGTGCAGAAGCCGCCGGCGGAGGGCAGCCATCAGGCTGTGAGCACTTCCACATGCTAAATGCTTCACGGTTTCATCTATTTCATCTTCCCACGAGTAGGCCAGGTAGCAAGAGCCCACTCTCTGTATTAACGAGGAGACGGGGTGCTGGGAGGTGTGGGGGCTCGTGCTGGTCACATGGCGGGGAGTATGAGGGCAGCCAGAGCTGGGCCCACACCTGCAGGCCAGGTCCAGTCTTCAAACTTGATTTGTCCTACATACTATTTAAAAATAGGGTAAGCCAACTTTTGGGAATTGGGAGATTTCACATAAAAATCCAGACCTCTAGTGGCAACCCTGGCCTCTCAGAGCCGAGCACCGGCTGCCGCCTCAGAGTGAGGTTCTCCAGGGAGCCACACCCCTCCTCAGGCCCTGAGGCCTCTCCAACATGGAGGGCAGGTGTCCGTGGCCACTGGCCGTTACGCTCCTCCTGCGTGCTTGTAAGACACAGGTGTTTCACCATACCCATGACTCTCCCGAAAGTGAGGAAATGAGCAATTCACTGAAAGGGTCTATGCTTGTCACTGGCTCATGGCTGAACACAGCAGGACCACCTTCTTACCTGCATTCCAGCACCTAGCACCGTCTTTTGAACACAGTAAGTAGGTGCTCAATACATGTCTGATCTCTAGGTCCCCCGACTTCTCATGAGAGGGATTCGCAAGTCCGAGTCCTGGACTGGCCACCTACCAGCTATGTCCTCTTCGGCGAATACCTCAGCCTCTCCATGCCTCAGCTTCCTCAGTGGAAACACCACCATTTCTAACTCGTGGTTGTTGCGAAGATTAGATTATATGTGGAAAGCACCTCCCTGGCTCAGAGTAAGGGTCCCACAGATGTTGGGTTTCCCATCTCCTCCATCTGTTTGGCTTACCCCAACCTCCAAAGCACCTCTCTATGGTACTGGCAAGGACAGGCTCCTAGAAATAGGATTTGAATAAAAGACTCCACCCACTGCCCAAGGCTTCTACAAGGCAAAAGTACATCTAGCTAAAGTGACCAGATGTTACACTGGGGGCTGGGTGACCTTCCTCCGTGCATCATGGGACTTCGATGCTGTTCCTTCTCCATCTGTTTAGAAATATCTGCCTTTGAGGTCCATGCATGCCTTCTCTTTCTCTGGAAGGTACTCTGGGGTGGGGGGGTCTGAACCCCCTGAACCCCCATTCATGTTCCCACCATCCGAGCAGCCCCCACACTCATCGGACTGACTCAAGCAGACACAAGCCCCAGACACTTGGTACAGTTTTATTCAAACTCCAGATGCCCAGGCTTGGCCTGGCAGAGGGTGTGTTCTTGCCAGTGGCAAAAAGTGATACAGCACATCCGTTAATACTAATCGTTTTAATTTAAATTAATAGCATTTCTGGAAGACAAATGCAGTTGGTAGAAAATATAAAAACTTTTCCTGTACAAATTTTACATCACATTCAAAATAGCAAGTGTGTGCCTCCGGCCACAGGACACGCAGGGGGTGTGCGCGCTGATGAAATCCCGGCTGACGTCACTGAATCCCACAAGCTCCCGGTTCGGCTCGGCTTCACAGTTATGTCCCCACCTGCCCCCAAACCAACCCCGCACACAGGCTTAGAGGCTCACGCCCCTCCGAGGCCACAGAAACGCTGGGAGGAGGCAGAGTCCGGGGCTCTGGACCTGTTTGGTGACATGGAGAGTCACTTTGCTACACACCGCTCACGACAAACAGGGAGCTCGCTGGATTCAGGACCTCGGGATGGATGGAGGCCCAATAGCTGTGGCTCTGGGGGCTAAAGGGAGTGTGGACACAGACCCCAGGACTTTGGAGGTGCGGCTGGAAGTGGGGCCGGGGGAGCCCTGAAGGGCCAACGCTTGGGCTCCACTGACCCCAGTGGGGACCTCTGTAGCCCCCCGAGCTCCCTCCCAGGAGGCCTCCCAGCTTCCCCTTCACAGTTGGCCACGAGGCTGAATTCACAGTATCTGCCGTCCTTCATGTTTCCAAGGCCGGAAGGGAGAGCACACGGAGGGCCACATGTCTTCCTAACCTCATTCACAGTCATGGAAACAGAGGGGGAGGGGCCCAGTGGGGGCTTTCCGAGGTGTGTCTCTTAAACGACAGGGGTGCAGAGGCTCGGGCTACGCGTGGGGAGGCTGCCCAGGGCCTTGGAGAAGAGGTGCCCCCAGACCCTCAGCTACACTTGTGGGGCTCCCGGCAGACCAGGGATGAGACTGTCCGATCACCAGGCCCCCAGCACGTGCACAGGGCATAGCAGCTGCTCAACAGAAGCTTCTTGAGCTGACCCACGAGTGTCACACTCACGAGAAAAAAACAAAACACAGACTAACTTCCGTGGGTCGGGAGGCACCGGGCGCCGTGTGCTCAGCTGCTGTCCAGCCCAGGGCCCACCGGCACGGCCTCGGGTTCAGAGCGGGGAGCCGAGAGGCAGCAGCCACACGCTATGCGATGTCGGGTGGGGTGACCATGTAGAGGGCTGATGGGAGAAGCCAAAGGCATGATGGGGAGAAACAGACAGCCCCACAGGAGCTGAAGCCACTGGTTTCCAGCTGCCGTCTTTCTCCCACACCCTAACTGGGGAGGCGCTCCCGTCTGGAGGGCTGAGGGGCAGCGGGAGCCGGGTACCGGCAGTGCCCGCAGCTGTGCTCTCCAAGTACGGCTCAGCCGGAATGCTGGGGACCCTGTGGTGAGCCGGCAGATGCTCTAACCACTAGCCACTGGGCACAGGCCCGTTCCTATGGCATTTTGGCCAGACTGGGGGGCTGATCTGAGGGCTGGGAGCTTTGCTAGGGGCATGAATGAAAGGGGTGGGAGGACCATGTGCCTTCCATCTTGGCTGAGCATGGACACAGGTTCTGGGCCTGAATGCAACCACATGGCCACTCTCCCCGCTTTGGACATTTCTGGGTGGAAGCCTAAGAGGACAGAACGTCCACTGAAGGGCTTCTTTGCCACGTGGAACTTGTCTCTTTAGGCTTCTAAGGAAGACAGGCAGGAGGCTCTCTCCTCGCGGGCTGTCCTTCTGGTCTAACAGAGGCCTGCCATGGTGTTGGGGGAGGCTCTGGAGACTGGGGGCTCTCATGAGACGGGGGACACACGCCTCCCATCTTAGCTCTGCGCATGGACGGCAGGGGAGCCAGGAGTGGGCTGAGGGACTTCAACAGGACTGGGGCCGGGGAAGAGATGGGCGGCTCCAGGCCTTGGGGTGACTGAGGATGGGATTCTAAGGGGGCCAGCCAGGACGCCCTGTGGCTGGGAGGGGGGCTCGGGGACCCACTGCTGCTTCTCCTTCCCCTGCACCTTCCTTGTCCTCACGGAGCCTTCAGGGCACACACAGCCTGGCTCTGGGGTTGGGTGTCTAAAAAGCAGAGGCCCTGGCTGCTTCCCTGGCGTCATGAAGGAAACTTCTCGGCAGAAGGCGGAACCCTGGCGGGAACCACTGGATCAGTGCAGACGGTACTCGGATTTGATCCGTCTCTGCGTTTCCAGCTGGGATGGGCTGAAGTGCAGGGGTCAGAGGTGAACCCAGCTCTCTGGGATCCGGAGACCCTTGGATTCCAGCTCGGTTCCCAGCCAGGGCTTCCTCTGCCAGAGGAGGAAGGGATGAGGGGAGATCCCGGCCGAGAGAGCTTCCCCACCGACAGGGGTTAGGGCCAGAGGAGAGGCGAGGTCAGATCTGTGGTCCCCCATCGTACCCCAGAAACATCCACAACCATGAGGCTTTCCCTCCTCCGGCCCCGCGCGGGCTCCCTGCCCACACGGCCCTCCCTGGGGCACCGCGTCCTGTCCCAGCGGCTGACGGGGCCGGCTCCCCTCTGCACAGCTGCTTTTATTATTACCTATTGTACAACATCGAGCTCACTCCGCAGACACATACATGTAAACATTGGCTGCCCGTCGGGACAGGTTTGGCTGTTGGTGGCGTCACTTTAAGAAACAGCAGGTGCAGCTCCGTCTCCGAGACCCGAGCGTTTCCTGGGCACAAACAAGTCTGAGCCGAGAACGCACGCCTCTGGCTCGCGGCGCCTGGGAGCGAGTGCTTTCTGCAGCGGTGGCGTGTGGGTGTTCTAGAGACGCGTCGGAAAGGGAGGAGATCGGCGGGGAAGCTGCACAGCTGGCTACATCTTTGGATTACTGGCCTCCAGGGCGCCCAAGCCAAACCTCTCAAACCGGGGCACAACTTGGCTGCTGTTAATGCTGCGAAGAGGAACAAAAACAGGGGTTACAGCCCCGCCGGTCTCGATCAGATTAGGGTGACCTGCGCTAAGGAGTGGGCCAATTCCAGAAGCTCACAGAGGACCCTGCCCACCAAGAAGGGAGCATGAGTCCACGGCCAACGGCCCGGCCTGTAGTCTCGACAGAGCTGCTGCTGGTCGTGCCAGGTCCCCCGGAGGGCGGCGGCCTGCGCGTCTCACAGCCCCCAGCGCGCGGAGCACAGTACCTGTCGTGGCTCCTCTGAGCTGCCTTCTCACCACAGCCCAGGGAAGCTCGTGCTCCCAGAGGAACTGGGAGAAGGGACCCCCAGTCCCAGTTCCTGTGAGAGATGGGCCTCACACACTGGAGAACATCAGGGCCACCTGGAAGCCTGTGGTGTTCAGGGCTGGCCTCCAGAGACCGGGTTTGGGGGCCCAGGAATCTGCATTTGGCAACAATGCAGGGGCTCTGGGTGCCCTGCCAATCACACTCTTGATGAGCTGACTCGGGGTCTGGAAATTGCCGTCTGCACTGGGCAGATGTAAAGGGAGTAACGTTGTGGGCGGGAGGGGGCAGGAGCTTTGCTTTCACCAGCGAAACGGTTTGGAGACAGGCCCCCTCGCTTTCGGATGACACCTCTGAGCGCTGCTGAGCAGTCCTTCCAAGCCGGTGTCTTTCATGGCAACAGAACTTGGGGTGTCCACCACCAGCCGCCCTGCAGAGGGGATGGCCCTGTGCAGCTCTGAAATCGCCCCACTCCTTGTTGGACAAGACCCCTACGGTTAATAGCCAAGCAGACCCCCTCCCCCCGTTCTTTGGACCCAGCCACTGGGAGGCCGACGTGCTGGGGTTGGCAACGTGCAGGCTGGCAGGGTGGGGGGAGGGCACAGGTCTCACTGAGCTGTTAGTAGGAGGCAGGGCCACCCAACAAAACACGCTAGCACCCGCAGAGGAAGAGCTAGAGAGGGTGCAGTCGCGTCCAGGGCCTTCTGGGGGGCTCCGTTAGGGGCTCCTCGCGGACATCAGTTACTCAGGCACACGCAGGCCGTGGAGACGGAGGGGCCAGTTTTAAGAACAAACAAAGCAAAAGAGGAGGCGTCAGGAGAGAAGGTGGAGCGGCGGAGGTGGCGTCCCCGGGTTAGTGCCCGCATCTCCGTTTGCATTGGAGCAGGAGTCACGGTGCCGAGTGACGATTAGGAGGAAGAAAGCCCCAGGCACATGCGAGGCAGCCAGGCCTACAACCTATGGGAGGGAAGAGAAGGGAAAGCAGCGTGAGTGAGAACCGGGCCCCATGGGCGGGGGCAGCAGCCGGGGCCTGGCCGGGTCAGGGGGCCCTCTTTCCCTGGAGAGAAAGGGACGCTCCTGTTCCATCCCAGGCATGGCAGCAGAGCAGGCAGGAGGGAGCCTGGCACAAAGAAGCATCCCCGAGCTGCCCGGGGCCCAGCCACAGGACCCGAATCAGAGGTTGGCGGTGGGCCCTCTGCCCCTCAGCCCTGGACTGTGGAGGCGGGCTTCTTGGAGCGCACTACGTCTGCTCCCTGCGTTCTTCCATAAGCTCTGGCCAGAGGCCACCCTGGGGCGTCTCTCAGACGATCATCTCAGCCCTCTCTCACCCAGGCGCAGCCAACACCCGCCACAGTGCGGGCTGCGAGGGAAAAGAAACCCGCAGAGGCCCTGCTGGTGGCCGTTTCCGCTGCAGAAACATCACTCTGGTTTATGAGAAACACACACACAGAGATGAGATAGCAGGATGCAGGCAGGCAGGAAGCAGGGTGAGCGGAGGGGAGCTGCAAACAGGCAGAGAGGGAGGGAAATAACAGAAGACACACTATTCCTCCAGCACGGGGCAGGGGTTCTTAAAGTCAGGGTGGCCGTCGCGTCCTTTCCCGTAGTATCGGCTCCGCCAGCGACTGGGGGTGCCCCGCAATCCGGTGCCCGGTGCAGGAGGGGCGGAGTCCGCGGGCGATGGCGTCGGCCCCGGGCGGCAGGTGGAGGGGGAGCCACAGGAATCAGGATGGCGGGGAGAGGACAGGACAGGTCATCGCATCAGCCACCCCCCAAAATAAAAAAGCAACAAAACCGATGGAAAAGAAAAAGGAAAGGAGAATTAGAGGCTCAGTGTGTAGAAGGGGGAGTCGTGAACAGGAAGCTGTGACAGACTCGTGCGGGGTGCCGGCATTCTTTTCCTTAGAGGCTAACACTGATCGTGGGGGGCCAGGAACAGCCCCCCTGCGCCCCAGTTTCCATCGGGGAAATGAGACCGTGGGGCCATGGGGTCTTTAGGGAATCTAGAGCCACCTCGGAATGCAGCAGCCACCTAGCACAGCTTCCTCTTCTGTAGATGAGAAAACCGGGGCCCAGACTCTGAAATGAGTTGCCCGAGGTTGGACAAGCCAGATCCTTGGACTTTTTGCAAGTCCAGGAGAACCCCCGGCTCTTGGTCTCTGCTGGGACGGCTCCTGTTCAAAGCCCAGCTCCAAGGACTTCTCTGCTGGAGCCCCTTCCCCAAGCTCCCTGGTGGGCAGAGAGGGCCCGTCCCGTCCCTGCTCCCACAGAGGCTGTGCTCTGTCCTGGCACTCCGCATGCTGTAATTATTCCCTCATTCATTCACGCACCCATCACACGTTTCCTGAGCCACCGCTATGTTCCTGGGACTGTGCTTGGAGCCAGGAACACAGAGGCGACAAGACAGAGTCCCACTGTGCAGAGGTACAGTGTCTGTCTGCTTGTCTTTGTCCCCAATTAGACAGGGAACTCCTTGCTGTCTAATCACACAGTCCTTTGCACCCTGCAGGGCAGGTGTGTAGCAAGTACTCAGCAATGGCTGGGTCAACCCACATCTCAAATGCAACATTCTGTCACCCCCTGTTTGTACTGGACTCTGATCCATCTTAGGAACAGAACAGCTAATCTAATGTTGCGTTATAAAATGCAGCATTCCCTCACCACCAACCACCGTTCCTCCAGACCATTCTGCAACTGGCTGCTTGCATCCTCTAGCTGGCGACCCATCAGACATGAAGCTGGTCTGGTTTGTTTTCAAGACGGGGGCTAACAAACCATGTGTAAGCCAAATCCGACCTCAAAAAGCTCTTGACGGTTTTAAAGAGTTATTAAAAAAACAAACAAAAAAACCCCCACTAAGAACATCTGACAGAGACCCGCCAGCCTTTCCAGAATAAGGAGAGCTGCTGCCAACACACGTGGGCAGAAGGTGTGAGCCGGGTGCTGCCAGGGGCTCAGTGATGTGGCTGCTGTGGGCGTGGGGCAGACACCCCACTCCTTGGAGAGCAGGTCCTCTTTACCTGTTGATAGGTTAGCGCTGCATGAGATTTCTCTCTCAGAAAGCGCCCTTTGCCTTCATAAAAGTTTTAAACCATCCATCCTGTCCAGGGGTCCAGCCACACACGTGCTGCCACCTGTTTCTTCCGCGCCAGCCACAAGCTAAGAACGGCTTTACCTTTCTGAATGGTTGGGGAGCATGGGAGTCAAAAGAAGACTATCCCACGAAATTCACATCTCAGTGCCCCGCACCTGACAGCCCAGCGGAGTCTTGGGGACAGGGATTTCCCCGGTGGCGTCACTACCCAAACCCAGCGCAGGAGCTGTAACCCGGATTCCCCTCTTAGTTTGCAAAGCCTAATACATTTCCCGTGTGGCCTTTTCAAATTTGGGGAGAGGGGGAGAGGACAGGACAGGCAGGGCCACCCCCCACTTGTGAAAGCTCTGGAAGCTGAGGCCTGCAACAGGGAAGGAGTCTCAGTGTCTGGGGGAGGGCAGAGATCGGCCTCTGAGGGTGCTGGCAGGGCCAGGGGGACAAAGGAGCAAGGGAATGAGATAGAACTCAGAAGAGATGGCAGAGGTTTCCAA
Organism: Antrozous pallidus; assembly: GCA_027563665.1. Lineage (NCBI taxonomy): Eukaryota > Metazoa > Chordata > Mammalia > Chiroptera > Vespertilionidae > Antrozous > Antrozous pallidus. The sequence goes on from CM050526.1 coordinate 21,491,569, forward strand.
GGCCCAGAGGAGGCCACCCTGCATCACACGGGGCACAAAGGGCTGTGTGATTAAACAGAAGCAGAGATGGGCTGCTAGCTTCAAAGTGCCCCAGAAACCCAGGCCACGCGGTCCCCGTACCAGGCGGCTGGTTGGGGGACTAGAAAGCTCTGTGCTGAGACTATTTTAAGCCACAGCCACTCGGCTGATTTTGGTGATGCTCTGCACCCACACTGCCTGACGCCCAGGCCCGTGTGGCCCTGTCCTACGCAGCATCCTCTTGTCCGGGCCTGGCCTGGGCCCGGCGCCAGCACTTCTGGAGGACAGGGAGGTGACAGTGTTCGGAGGAGAGCGGGCGACAAGAGGAGTCTCCGGACCAGATGTGGTGAGCGAGATCCCGGCATCACTGGTGAGGAGCGGACCTCTGGCTAATCTGCTCTGGGTGTCTGCCACAGTCCTGGCCACAGGGCACCTGGTGCCCTCGGAGATCCCACAAGGCTGGCTGGCGGGTTTGGCCCCTGAAGGAATACTTACTCAGCGGACTTCCAGAAGTGCCCGGGGTGGGAGAGCCGCCGGTTCAGCTTGGGCAGTTTCTCCAGCATGTCCATCAGCAGCGTGAAGCTGGGCCTCTCCTGCAGGTCGAACGCCCAGCAGGCGGACAGGATCTCCTGCGGGCAGAGGCGGCGTTAGTGGGGGTGAGCCGGCCGAGAGGCAGGGAGGTGGGCTGGGGCCTCTGCTCAGGGGCACCCCCGGCTGGTGGTCCCTGAACAGCCTGCTGACGTTGCGATGACTGGCCAGCGGGGCTGAGAACTGAATTTCGGAAGAGCACCCACGCTTCCAGTCCAGAGAGAAATGCACAAGCCCGTCTCCCCTCCTTCCTTTTTTAAAAAATATATCTCTACCGATTTCAGAGAGGAAGGGCAAGGGAGAGAGAAACATCAATGATGAGAGAGACACATTGATTGGCTGCCTCCCGCATGCTCCTTCCTGGGGATCGAGCCTGCAACCCGGGCATGTGCCCTTGACCAGAATCAAACCTGGGACCCTTCAGTCCGCAGGCTGATGATCTAGCCACTGAGCCCGTGGTGGGCAAACTGCGGCTCGCGAGCCACGTGCGGCTCTTCCACAAAATACCTGGGCGAGTCTATTTTGAAGAAGTGACGTTAGAAGAAGTTTAAGTTAAAAAAAATTGGCTCTCAAAAGAAATTTCAGTCGTTGTACTGTTGATATTTGGCTCTGTTGACTAATGAGTTTGCCGGCCACTGCACGGAGCCAGACCAAGTAGGGCTCCCCTCCTTCCTTCCCAGATCTCCCTGGAGTAACTGTAACAAAGCTGAATAACAGGTCATAGAAAAGACATCGGCCAGGAAGCCACCAATTTTTAGAATGGAGAGTGGAAGGCGGTGTGTTGACAGGTGAAACCCGAGATGGTCTGAATAGGTGCAGAGGGGGCGGCAACAGGTGGAGCCTCAGCGTCACGGGAACGGAGGTGAGTGACAAGGACTACAGGCGGGGCAGCAGGTGAGAGGGGCAGCACAGCCCTGCTCACGTGGCGGCGATCTGCTGCCTCATCTTGGGGACCCACACATGCACACACACCCCCTCAGCCTTCTGATTCAGAGCAACCTGTGAGAAAACATCCTGCACGCACCGTCAGGCTGACGTGCCAGGTGACAGCGGAAAGCGCACATCCACTTAGGCTCAGGTGTCTGCTCCTCACTGCGACTCGGCCCCGGGGGTGGCAACCACCCGGGGGTGGTTAGGAAAACCAGGGACCCAGGACAAACGGACCCTGAAAACACCGGCTGAGGAAACGGTGCGTGTGTGCGTGGGAGGGTCAGCCATAAAACAAGGCCAGGGTGCAATAAAGAAAAGAAACTGACAGAGTGAAAAAGCGCTTGCAACGAACCACGAATGAAGCGCTCGGTAGAAGTAGTAGAAAATAAAAGGATCAAGGACACCCCCCACGCTGCGGACCCAGGTCTGGGTGGGAACGGACGGAAACTCACGAAGAAGGGCCAAATTCTGTCGGGTGGAAGTTTCCACAGGGAAACAAAGAAAGCCTAGGGCAGGAAACTAGAAAAGCCATAAACAAGACATCGTCTCAGAAAGGGAGGGAAACAGAAATCTTCCACTGCCAGGCCCGATGCAGGGACTCGCTGAAGAAAAGATGAAGACTCCAGTTGACCCAGACACAGGGGGTCTGAACTCAGCCAACGGGCAGGGAAGCTTTCTTTTTTAAGCAGAAGGGTAGGCGTGGGGAAATAAGGGACACGGGTCTCCAGCCGCAGCAGAGGCCTGCCGGGCACACACCCGCCCAGGTCCCCCAGCTCAGGCGTGTGAGCGAACTGCAACCAGGCCAGGTGCCCACGCCCTTCCTCCAGCCCCTCCGCCCCCTCCTGGGACAGGTGGCTACTCACCGTGACTTCCTTCCCCAGGCTGACGGAAGCCAGGACTCGCTTCATTCCCTCTCCACTTCCGATCTGCCAGATCAAGGCCTCTGCAGCTTGGTTCTTAAAGGGCCAGTCTCTTGCCTGCAGCTCATACCAAACGGTCCTGTGGAGACCATCCGTGCGGTGTGAGCTCCTGGACCGCTCAGGCCAGCGCACGCCCGGGGCTCCTGCTTCCAATGCCAGGAGCCCAGCCAGAGGCTCCAGAGGGGCTGTGGCCCGACGTCCCCACGGTGCTGGGAAGTCTGAGGCAGCCCAGGCTCTGAGCAGAGATCCTGGTAGAAATGTCAATCTCATTGGGGCTGATGCCTCCTACTTACAAAGGTTGTTTGAGGAGCAACAAAAATGCCACGCCCAGGGCCTGGCACACATGGATGCTTCGTTAATGATAAGAAAGGAGGTGGAGTGGGGAGACCACCGCCGATGGAAGGTCATCCAAGAGATTACAGGGTGAGCCCTCAGCCTCTCCAAGCCCCCTAACCTCTCCCGATGGATGTGGACGGGGACCTTCTCTGTTAGAGCCACACTGTCCCATGTGGGGGCCGCCGAGCCGCTCTCACGGGGGGGGGGGTGGGGGGGATAGAGGGGGGAACCGAGGTGTGCTGTAGGTGTAAAATACACACCAGGCTTTGCGACTTTGTACGGTAAGGCAGCTCCTTACATTTTAATTTCTGATTACATGTTGAAGTGATAATATTTTGGAGAACCCGAGTTAAATAAAATAAATGACTGAAACTGATTTCATCCGTTTTTCTTTTTTAACGCGGCTAAGAGAAAACTTCATATCTGGCTCACATTACACAGGGTGGGGCAGAAGTAGGTTTGCAGTTATTCGTATGGAAAACAAATAGTAACCTGAGACTAATTTGCTTCGTGTACTCACAACTGCAAACCTCCTTTTTGCCCCACCCTGTATTCTCTGTTTTTCTTCTGCTCAGCTTCCCGTGGCACTGGCAGGACACCCCAGAGTGAGGGGACCCAGAGGGGCGCTCCTAGTTGTGGGGAGTGTCCTCACGGACAGTGGGTCAGACTTCAGTCCCCATGAAACTGTCCTGCTGGGGAGGTGCCTTTACCCGGCCATTTTACAGGTAGGGAAAGGGAGGGTCAGTAGTGTAGTCACTCGTCCAACAAGCAGCAGAGCCAGGGCTCAAAGCACCCTCCCCCCTGCCCACCACCAGCCTCAGCTCCCCCCCCCCCGCCGCCCATCACCAGCCTCAGGCCACCCCCCGCCGCCCATCACCAGCCTCAGGCCCCCCCCCCCCGCCGCCCATCACCAGCCTCAGCCCCCCCCGCCTCCCATCACCAGCCTCAGCACCCCCCCCCGCCGCCCATCACCAGCCTCAGCGCCCCCCCCACCCCCCGTCGCCCATCACCAGCCTCAGGGCCCCGCCCCGCCGCCCATCACCAGCCTCAGGGCCACCCCCCCCCGCCCATCACCAGCCTCAGCGCCCCCCCCGCCGCCCATCACCAGCCTCAGGGCCCCCCCCCGCCCATCACCAGCCTCAGCCACCCCCCCGCCGCCCACCACCAGCCTCAGGCCCCCCCCCGCCGCCCATCACCAGCCTCAGCCCCCCCCCGCCGCCCATCACCAGCCTCAGCGCCCCCCCCCGCCGCCCATCACCAGCCTCAGGGCCCCCCCCCCCGCCCATCACCAGCCTCAGCCACCCCCCCGCCCATCACCAGCCTCAGGGCCCCCCCCCCGCCCATCACCAGCCTCAGCCACCCCCCCGCCCATCACCAGCCTCAGGGCCCCCCCCCCGCCCATCACCAGCCTCAGCCACCCCCCCGCCGCCCTCCACCAGCCTCAGGCCCCCCCCCCCGCCGCCCATCACCAGCCTCAGCCCCCCCCCCGCCGCCCATCACCAGCCTCAGCCCCCCCCCCCCCCGCCGCCCATCACCAGCCTCAGGGCCCCCCCCCGCCGCCCACCACCAGCCTCAGGCCCCCCCCCCGCCGCCCATCACCAGCGTCAGCCCCCCCCCCCGGCCCACCACCAGCCTCAGAGCCCCAGCAGGAGGGCCTCCTCACCCGAATGCATAGACATCCGCAGCTTTGGAGAAGGGCAGCTGATCCTCTTCCTTCCCGGGGGTCATCTCGCGCACGATCTCAGGAGCCAAGTAGCACAGCCAGTCGTGCGACAGCTTCAGCTGGTTCTCACGCCTGGGGGCCAAGAAGCCAGGCCACAGACACAGGCCTGTCAGCGAGTGGCCATCAGAGGCTCCCCCGACACCCCCCACGCCCGGCCCGGAGAGGCAGCTCGCTGAGCCCGCACCTGCCCAGGCACGGGCGCTTTGGGGGAAATGGAACAGGAGACGGATGGCTGGGTTTTTCTAGGGAAGCCGGCCAAGAAGGGGGATTGGGCGGCAGCTGCACTGCAGGTGCCTGGTTCTCTGAGCACATCCTGGGAGGCTGGAGCACATCCCTATGCAGGAAACCAGACCCGCTGTGCACCTCAGGACCTGGCCTGGGGCTGGCTCTCCAGCCTGGCTGCCACCCTGTCTGCTGGGGGTCCCCCAGATGCGTGGAGAGGAGCATTCCTCCCAACCCACCCCTTGGAGATATAACACCTGACACCCTTCCTCACACTGGGGACTTGAACCATGGTCCTCTGCCCAAGTGGGTAAATGTGACTGAGGGGACCCAGGCTCCATGGGGTGGGCCTGAGAATTAAGTGTACGAGGGGCCTGCAGGTCATCTGAACCTCATTCTGGACCAGAACCACAAAGGCAGGACCAAAGCAAACTGGCCTTTTCTACAGGGAAGGCTGCTCCTCAGAAGCAGGAGTGCCCGGACCCCAGCTGGACCCAGGCCCACCCAGCACCCCAGTTCCTCCCTGTTCTGTCCGGACGCCCAAGGCCAACTCACCGTCCCTCCCGGACCACGCCCGACATCCCGAACAGCCCGAAGTCGGTGATGACCACTTTGCCGTTGTCATAGAAGACGTTCTTGGATTTGAGGTCCTTGTGCACAATGCCCTTGGCGTGCAGATAGCCCATGCCCTGGAAGACAGCGAGCCCCGTCAGGGGAGGGGAACGAGTGACAACGACCCAGTGTCCACCTGGCCAGGCACCGAGCTGGACGCCGCACCCAGATGGCCTCCTTTGATCGGCACGGCCTCATGCGGGGTAACTGTCCCCATGTTACAGACGAGGAAGCCCAACTCAGCGAGAGGAGGTCACTGCTCCAGGCCACGCAGCTGAGATCTGGTTTGGGTCCATCTGTGCCCTTTCCATGCTTCTGTGTCGTCCAGCCTCTCAGACTCAGATACGGTCTGACACAGGGAGAGGGAGGTGGGTGGGAAGGTGGGTGCCAGCAAGCATATAAAGTGTGACAAAACCATCCCAGTTAAGTCATACAGGACCCATGTAATCTGGGACCTCTACCCAGGCTTTAGCCAGCCGGCGTGTACCTCAGACTGGGCAAGGGCTCGGGGGCAAGGGCTGGGGGGGGGGATGTGGAGAGGAATGTCCACATAGGGTGTCCCTGAGTACGGGAGGTCCTGGCATTTGTGCTATTATAGGAGTTCTGGAATAATGGCTGAAATCTGGGGTCCACGTTCCATCTCAGCTCAGATTCGAATTGGCTGTGCGGCCGTGGACACTCGACTTCTCTGAGCCTCAGTTTCCTCATCTGACAAGCAAAAGTGCAGGGTGGGTGAGCTCTAATCAATGCTCCATGTGGACTGAACACTGCCTGGCCAGGTAGGGGACGTGGTGACCTGACGTTGGCATGATCACATCAAGGTCAAAGCTGTCACCTGATGCCAAACCCAGGACTCACGTGCACAACTGAAATGCACGCCCCCTCCCACTCAGGAAGAAGCACGTGTAAATCCCCTCCCAATCCCTGACTCGAGGGAGCATCACTCGTTACACAAAATCTCTCTGGCTTTAAAGTCATTTGGGGTCGGGAAGTGTGTGTGTGTGTGTGTGGGGGGGTGGGGGGGAGTAAATAAGCCAGAAAGGACCAGTGTGAGGCAGAATCAGACAGAACGTAGCCGAGGCCAGGGCTCGGCCCCAGGGGGTCCGGAGAACATCAGAGAAGAATCTACATGAGGCAGATGTTCTTCTGCGAAAGCCAGGGGTGTGGGGTCCGTTGTGCCGCTTCCCTCGGGCCTGCTGGGAGCGCTCCACCTGCCACAGAGGCAGGGAGCTCCAGGAAAGAGTGACTTCCTCCTCCCCCAAACTCCACCCTGAATGCAAGACCATCCTTCTTACAACACCCGCCCGCTGCCCAAACCAAAGCGGGCACGTGTCTTCCTCAGTGGCCGAGAGCCCAAGACCCCGCCTTGTACGGACAGAGGACACGCTGCTGGGCCTCCCCGAGCCTTGCTGCCACCACCTCAAAAGACCAGCCCAAGGAGGCAGGGCATAAAGTGCCTGGGTCTGGGACACAAACCCTCCTCCCTCCCATAATCTCAGGGTTCCCAGAATGCCCCAGTTACTTAGAACCTCAAGATATCGGGGACAATTACAAAGGGAAGCGGCTGAGAAGTTCCCAGCAGAAGGCAAAAGGGAGGGGGGGGGGGATTTCCAACGGGATGAAATGGGTCAGGCCCCCAGAGGTGCGTCTGGCTCTGCAGTGACACCGGCCAGTGACCTTTCTCTTCGGCCCGAATCCACGGGGGGCTCAGGGTTCTGAGAACACACGGAGAGAACAGTGCGGGGAGGCCGAGGGGGCAGGGCCGAGCACGCCTGGGGCACAAGTGGTGCGACGCTGGTGAGAAACACGCCTCTGATTTTTCTCCACAGAAAAGACACAGTTTGTGGCCAGGTGGCTGCTGCCCTCCCCAGAGCAGACAGGATGTGGGCTGGGGAGAGAGGATGCGCCGTACCGGGGCTGACGGCACGTATCCCAGGAAGATTCCCCTGGGCCTGTGGTTGGCAAACTGCGGCTCGTGAGCCACATGCGGCTCGTGAGGCCACTGGACTGAATGTTACTGCGTAGTCGGAAGCTGTGAGGATTAGGCACTGGTGGCATACTGTGTGCTAAGGGGAAAAGGGTGGTATCTGACAGCGATCAGCAAACTCATTAGTCAACAGAGCGGCAAACCCTGGGAGCCTCGGTTTGCCAACCCCTGCCCTAGACAGGGAAGTGGAGGTCACTAGAGAAGGTCCCAGTCCATTTTTTAAAAAAGAATAACCCACTGGGAGACAGCAAGACCGAGGCAACCCACTCCTCAGCCAACGAGGAGCGGGAGGGTCTCAATACACAGGCTGCGTTCCTTGCCCTGCGTGTGGCCCTGTGCAACGGCCGCCCGCCCTCCAGAGTGTTAGTCTCATTTCGCCGTGGCTCTGCTTCCCAGTCCGCCAGCTGAAATGTGCGGGGAAGCCATTTCTCACACGCCGCGGCCCTCCCCGGCCTCTGCAATGTGGGGCTCAGGGAAGGCTTAGAGGTGTTCTGGTTCGGGGGCTTCCGGCGTTTAATGCGGCAGCTCAGCCATACGGACACGTCACGGGGAGATCTTGGTTTGTCCATAGAAGTCACTGTGATGTTTAACTTTTCCTATTAAAAGTCACACACACACACACACACACACCCCAAAAGGGATGGAAGGCGGGCGAGGGAGAACAAAGGACAGTAGGCAGGGCTAAGGCAGAACAGAAGGGAAAGGCCGGAAAAGGGCCAAACTTGTGGGGAGCTGCTGGGAAAGCTTTTCAGCAGGAAACGAGAGGCGCTCCCACCCCGCAGTGTTCTTTAAAAGCACGAGAGAAAGAAAAAAGGCTGCCTGAGTTGAGCTGGGGGCCTGTCCTCATGAAACTTGGATTTGGAAACTGTAAGGCAGAAAGTGTGGGCGCTCCCCAGCCCCCCACCCAGTGCTGGCCCCGTGCCCAGTGCTCTCTCTGCAGATCATCCCGTCACCCTGTGTCCATCCTCCCAGGGAGGTTCTGTTGGTTCCCGTTTCATACGGAAGCCACGGCTCAGGGGCTAACGGCCCGCCCAGAGGCGCACGGCCGAGGGGAGCAGAATTCACTCAGGCCCCGCCTTAAACCGCGGCGCTCCTCCTGACCGACCCACCCCCTCACTGCTCACCCAGCTTCCAGCTCGTAGCTCTCACTGGACAAGACACAGATGGAGGGAAGGAGCGTAGGGTCCCACCCCTGAGGTACCCCGACACAGGCCGCCGCCGCCGCCCTGACGCGGGCAGCCAGAGCAGGAGGACGCCCTCACCTTGATGATCTCCTGAGCGATCTGCCGGGTCTTGTTGATGTCCAGCGATGTCTTGGGGTCCCGCACAAACGAGTGTAACGTCCGCCCCTTGCAGAAGCTGTTGAGAGCGGCAGGTCAGGCAGAGGTCTGGGGCCAGTGCAGCCCGACCCCTGTCCTTGTGGAGCCCGGGAGGAGCCGTGAGGAGAGCCGAGCTCTCGCCAACCCCTGCACTGTGCCACCCGAATCCTCGTTCTTAACCAAGCCTGCCTCCCGTGCCTCGGGGCCTGGCCGAATGCACAAACACAAACTCGCAGGCACCCCACTTGTGGCCCAGGGCATGCCCACCCAGAACAGGAAACTCCGCTCCCCCGGGCTCCCGGTGGTCTCCAGCAGCCCACCCTCGGGGTGCCAGGCAGGGCCGCGCCCACGGGGACCCAGAGCTCCCGGGAGGAAGCTGGCCTTTAGGGCTGTGACAGGGCAGTGTGGGGCTCTGGGGCTCACTGTAACGATTCTCATGACCGTTCCTATTGTTTTCTAAGCACAGAGATGTCATTTCAACAAAGGAGCATGGGAGGAGGGTGGAGGGGTGTCAGCGTGGTTATTGGATAAAGGCCCGCATTTTGGGGTCCCCATCTACCTGGTCCCCTAAAACATGAGGCGAGGGAGGACCCAGAGGGAATGTGGGCCCATCCTCCTGATCCAGGGAGAGGGCGACTCGGTCCCCCTGAGGAAGGGGCTTGTTGTTAGGAAACGTCTCCAAGGAGATAAGTGCTGGAGCCTCAGAAACTCTGAGGGCAGGTGAGGGGTCCAGATACTGGCGGACAGTTCCTCATCTGCGTCCCAGTGCCTTCCGGACAATCTAGCACACGCTAGCGTCCCGTCAGGGAATGCCTGCCACGGCGTTACAGGGATGCCTTTGGAGCAGACGCTGATCTTTTATGGGTAAGAGATGGGAGGCTGGGAGGACGGACGGACAGCGCTGGGGGCTAGATGTGGGGGTGGTGGGGCCGGCATCACCGCTGTACGGCCGCCTAATGAACCCCGCTGCTGTCGTGCTGGGGGCGGGCATTCTGCCCCCGGGCGTGGGGGCAGGTGGCCTCGCACTGCTCAGGAGTTGTGGCGGGTGGTGTGACTTATGTCTGTCTCCGATAAACAAGCAAAAGGGGGGTGCATCCGTGTCCAATCGCTATGCGGTGCGCCTGAAACTAACATAACGCTGTGCGTCAACCATAACTGAAAAGCATTTAAAACAAAGAAACCTCGCACTCTCCCGGGCGTCCACGAAAGAATCAGGCCCGGGGCGGGCGGGCGGGAGGCCGGCGAGGCCGGGCCGGGTACCTGGTGATGATGGCCAGGTGGGGCGGGTCCATGCAGGCCCCCATGAAGAGCACCACGTTCTCGTGCCGCGTCTGCCGGTAGTTCATCACCTCCTTCTTGAACAGCTTCAGGTGGTCCTGGTTGTGGCCGTCCATCTCCAGCAGGCGGATGGCCACCTCGCCGTGCCAGCGGCCGCGGTGCACGCGGCCCCAGCGGCCCTGCCCGATGGGCTCGCCCAGCTCCACCTGCGCGAAGGGGATGTCCCACTCCTGCAGGTACACGCTGGTCTGGCTGGCCTTGCGGGAGACGGGGCCCCGCCAGGCGCGGCGGGCGCACGGCAGGTCGTCCACCTCGTCCTCCTCGTCGTCTTCCGCCTCCGACTTGCCAGCCTCCGGCTCCTCGGCCTGGAAGGGCAGGAGGAAGGAACTGAGGGGCGGCAGATCTGGGCTCCGCTCACGCCCCCTCCCCGAGCCCCAGTCAGGTGAGGGAGGACGGCAGAGGGTCGGGAGGCCCCGGCTCCGGTGCCAGCCTGGCACTGGCTTGTGTGGACAGCAGGCAGGTCACTTGGCACCAGGGAGCCTCGCGAAATACAGCCCTTGGCCTTGGGGGACCCTAGCACCCCAACAGCTCCCTGTGAGTGACGTCTAATCACCGGGGAAGCGCGCTGCCATCCCGGCATGAAGAATTTGAGTGCATTCGTGCTTCCTGGGGGTTCTTCTGTTTAAGCACAAGCTTCTGACCCCTCTCCGGGCAGGAGCTGTCTGTTAACATTCTGCCCACATTGCAGGGAGCCAGGCTCGGCCGATACCGTGGGGTTCAAGGTTCAAGTGGTGTTGGCCTTGGCTACAATCAGAATCCGCTAAGGAGCTTTGGTAACAGATGTCTGGCCCCACCCTAGACGGCCTGAAGCAGTCTCCGCCGAGGGCCCCCAGACTGGGGGTGAGAACCACGGGCATTAAGAGCTGACTTCAGTCGAAACCGGTTTGGCTGAGTGGATAGAGCATCGGCCTGTGGACTAAGAGGTCCCAGGTTCGATTCCGAACAAGGGCATGTACCTTGGTTGCGGGCACATCCCCAGTGGGGGGTGTGCAGGAGGCAGTTGATCAATGTTTCTCTCTCATCGATGTTTCTAACTTTCTATCCCTCTCCTTTCCTCTCTGAAAAAAAAATCAATAAAATATATTTTTAAAAAATAAATTAAAAAAAAAAAAAAAAGAGCTGACTTTAGCCTCCAAAACAGAAAAGCAAAAGGAGGCTTGCTTCCTCGTCCTTCTTCCCGGCTGAGCACGTCGGGCCGCATCTGAGGTGGCCGCGCAGGGCCCGGCGCCTAGCCGCTCTGCGTGCTGAGCCAGAGGGACAGAGGGGGCGCTGTCTATGGCTCACCTCGACTTCGTGGTCCTCCAACACGTCTGCCTTCGGCTGGTCGTCGAGCCTAAGAGTAAAACTGGGTTTGTCAAGGAGACCCTGAGGGGGGGCCACTCGGCCTCAGCTGGCCCGGGACTCCCCTGTGAGGTCTGAGGAAAGGCCTCCAGGCCGGGACCCTTACTCGGACCCTCTGGCCTATGGGAAAGGCCGTCTGGATGCTGTGGAAACAGCCAGGAGGCCGAGGGCCAGGCCCGATTCCCTGCTCCAGCCTCGGCCTTCCCCAGACTAACCCCAGAATGGCAAGGATGAGGAGTGGTTAGGGACCCCCCAAGGCCCTTTCAATCTGACAGCCAGTATGGAGGTCCCAACACAAGCACAGAACGTGAAATTCTGCTTGAGAATTGGTTCTGGTACATCCTGGCTGTGTGACTTTATGCAGCTTCTTAACCTCTCTGAGCTGGCGCTCCCATCTGAACACTGAGGATGTGCCTACTGGGCAAGCGGAGTCGGGTGCTTGGCCTGGCCTGACACTGAATCAGGCCTGCATGAGCAGGAGCTGTTTCTAGTAGTTTCTATAACTTTGAATACCCTTTGCCCCCTCCTCCTGGGTCAGTTGCCCGCCCCACCCAATGTTGACTCTACCGATAAGAGGCTAATAAAACCCTTCTGGCTGAGCTCAGGGGCCTAGCGGGTGCCTCGGCTCACGCAGTTTGCCTTCTGGCGGGCACAGGCACGGGGCCACATGCCGAGTGGGAGGTCAGAGGTTCACGGGGTGGGGGGAGATGGTCGGAGATGGGGGTCCAGCTGTCACAAGTCCCTGTGGAGGAGAAAGGGGGCACAGCACAGGAATGCCTACCGGGTACTGTCTGCGGCCTCGGGGAATGGGGCTGCCGGTGGACACGCGGAAATGTCTGAAGGAAACAAAAAGCAAATGCGAAGCGTGAGACCACCTTCCCACCCCCATAAACGACACAGTGCTTACACGCAGGGAAGTGGGTTCGCCCGCAGCCGCCCCTCACAGGGCTACACACGGGGGCCGACTGGAATGCAGCCTCTACAGCACTCGGCCTGTCCCAGAGGGGCCCCCAGGTGGGCGAGGAGGAGGAAATCTCAGTGAACTCCATTCCCCTGTGGTCACACTGCCTCCTACAGGCAAGTGGCAGAAGCTAACGGGGCCACTATGTCCGGGATGTGGGCCATGCCCTCCTGCTCTGCTTAGAGGCCGGGGCTGGTGGCCAGGACTCCTCACTCGGGCAGAAGGAGGATTCACAGGTGGCTCATGAGGGACACCTGGTGGCTGGCACCGTGGCTGGGCATTTCTGGCGGGAGCTGGAGCCCCGCCCCCTCGGCTTCCAGGTTTGGTCTGCTGGTGGACAGCTCGCAGGGAGAGGAAGAAACACACAGCCCACACACCAGCTGGGGCTGCCCGAGCCTCAGGCTTTCCCAGTGTCAGCACTGGAAGCTGCACAGGGACACCTGAGCGATGGCCATCCAGGGTGAAACCAGTGTGTTACATAAGGCCAAGGCCTTCTAGCTGCTCCTGCTGCCTGCCTCCTGCGCTCTCCAATGCACCGGGGAGACTGGCAGCCCGGGCCGGCTGGGCCCCCCCGCTGCCTCCTCTTTTATCAGCAAAAGGAGACAGACTGGAGTTAGCAGTGGCTCAGGCTAATCACGCTTCTCCCTGTCTTCTAGGACAAAGATCCTCCCCATCGGCCATCAGACCTCCCTCAACCTCTCTCCAGGACTTTCTCCTAGGCCAGTGGTCGGCAAACTCATTAGTCAACAGAGCCAAATATCAACAGTACAACAACTGAAATTTCTTTTATGAGCCAAATTTTTTAAACTTAAACTTCGTCTAACGCCACTTCTTCAAAATAGACTTGCCCAGGCCGTGGTATTTTGTGGGAGAGCCACACTCAAGGGACCAAAGAGCCACATGTGGCTCAAGAGCCGCAGTTGGCCGACCACGGTCCTAGGCCACCCCGGAAGGCCCTCTGAACCACAGGTTCTCAGCCTCCTTGGAAGCTCGCAGACGTAAAGAATCTGATATCGGCTGTGGGTTTTCTAACCAAGGAAACACACACATGTGCCCGACATCCGGTGCACAGTTCCTGGGAGATCCCGGGCACCACTGCATCGTGTCCGCAGACTGCCAGGGAGGCCTGACACTTCCCCCATCCAGCACCGCTCAAATGTTTCCATGGAAGAAGAACATGTGTGGGGTGGGGTGGGGTTCAGGGAGAAGCAGCACTCCGGTGGGAGGGCAAAAACGTCTTGAAGCCTCAGACTTTGCCTTAAACTTTGCATTCTGCTTCAAAATGTGTCCATGTTTGTTTTAATAGAAATATAGTTTCCTTCCCTTCCCCACAACACATCTGCAGAGCAAAATGTGTCCTTCTGGAAGTAAAGGCACGTTTCCCCAATGACTTCAGGTTCTGCCCTGTACGCCGTCCTGGAGCCAGCAGGCTCCTGAGGGAAACCAGCACAACACCTGGCAGGAAACCTGAGGCAGCTTGGGGAGCCTGCCCTGACCCGGCCACCTGCACGCCTGCAATAGCCAATGGATGACCCCCTAAGAACTGACAAGTGCTCCAAGTCACTCCCCTGACAGAAAAGCCTGGAATAACCAAAAAACCATGACTTCAGCACAGGCCTTTTTAGCCTAGGAAACAAACAATTAGCTTTAGCCTTTGTCTAAACCTGAACCTTCACACGGCTAAATTAAGGTTTAAAGTTGCAGATTACTTATAATGGTGCTTGTCACCTTCAGCTAGAGAAATAAGGACTGAGTGTATAAATACCTTAGGGGAAGAAATATAGCCAAGTGCAAAGACGGGCACATAGTAGGTGTGCAAAACAATTTTTGTGGAAGGGAATCAGTGAATGATTGTTTTATTGCAAGTTTCCTTTCTTCATTAAAGAGGCATTTCCAGGAAGTGGCCAGCAGATGGCGCCATGCAACAAGGGCTCTGGAAGGTGAAGCCCATTGAGCAAGGGAAGCCTGCGGACCTTCCCAAATTGGCTGCAGTTTCCTGGTCATTACACAGAGGAGCATCCATGACAGATGCGCATAAGGCATAAGCAAGAAGTTCTCTCCCCCCCCCCCAATATGCAAATGAGTTCCTGCCACCTCCTGGGGTGCGACCCTGGACAAGCTGCCTGCAGTTTCTGTCCAAGAGGCTGGACAGGATGGATGCCACGGATGGTCCCTGCCAGCAAGGCACTGCCCCTGTGAAGGCTACTCCTCACCCTGCCCCTTTCTCAGCCTCAACAGACAGGCAGCTCTCAAAATAGGCGGGTCTGAGACTCAAGCACCTCCAAGGTGCCTAGAGTGAGGGCGCCCAGGTGGGCTGAGCAGAGGGGTCAGAGCAGAGGACAGTTAGTAGAACCATGCAAAGGACTCACCTGGGAAGATAAACTGCTGTCTATGATGAATGAAGTAGGCAGCTTTAAACAGAAGAGGAGGTGAGTCACACACAGAACAGCAAATGAAGCCAAGGGGGAGGGGACACAGGCACGGGCGTGGGAGGGCAGCTGGTTATCGGGCTGGGGCAGGTTTGCCCCCCCCTCCCGGGGGGGCCTGGCCAGGACAGGGTGATCCATGCGGGAAGGAGAAAAGAAGCTGGGAGAAAGCGGGTGTTGGCAGGAGCCCCCAGGAGTGAAGGGGCTTGCACTGAGGACGGGGGTTCAGAGACCCGGTCTCCACGGCCACCCTGCCGCAGAGCCCTGGCCGGCTGCGCCCCGTCTCAGGCCTGCTTCTCTGGGAAACGTGCACGGGCTCAGGAGGGTGAAATCAACCGGGAGAGCGATGACTCTGAAAACACTGACTGTGGTGCTGAGGGGCCTGAGACTCGGCCTCACCCCCAGGGGAGAAAATCCTCTTTTACGGAAAACTGAAGGAGGCTCGCTGGGGATCTGAACTCAGACAGCCAGCCTCTAGCCTCTGATCTCCCATCTAGAGGCTCTGGGGCCTTGGGAAGTGTGTCAACCTCTCCAGCCGTGCTGCACAATGGGGTTTAAATAACCTTTCCCCAGGTTTATCCTTGAAGATAAGCTGAAATGCTCCTGCACAGCAGAGGGGTGGACGGCAGGGGTTCCTTTCCCAGAAGAACCCCTGACCGGTCCGGGCCGGACCCTGTGGGGACAGAGCGCTGACAGGTCCGGAGAGAGCGAGGCTCCGTGCCGCGGACAACGCACCCCGCGAGGGGCTTCGGGAAGCGAGACGCTGGCTGACGTCACACAAAGCGCTTTCTCTGTGGCTGCTGTTTTCCAAACAGGCCCTTTCTTTTGGAAAAAAGCCAAACCAGGAGGTTTAGCAAAAGGCCCAGTTTCAGAGCATATTAATGACAAAGCAGAATGGGAGAGGAGGTTAATCAGACAGGCCGTCGGCCCCCGGCAGCGGGGACGGGTGGGATCGTAACGAGGCATTAGTGTCAGCAGATACCAGCCACGTGCGTATTCAGGAGAAGGGACAGCAAAAGAGAAAAAGACTCCTACAAAATCAGTCTCTCCCCAGCCCCCGAAGAAGGCTCTAGAACCCTGCTGAGATGGGCCCGGAGGGGTTGCCAGGCCCCTGCCGGCTGCAGGTGGCCCAGCTGGGTGCCTTGGCACAGGGAGAGCTACAAGCCTGTCCTCCTGGGCCTGGAGTGACAGGTGGGACCGGCCCTGGACTCCACGGGCTGAAGCTGGCAGTGGCCTGTGGCTCGGCCAGGAGAAAACTGGAGCACCCCAGCGCCCCTCCTTCCTCCACGCTGCCAAGTGAAATACACCGAAGGCTGAGACCGACTGCTGGGAGCGGCCAGGGAGGCCAAGGCCGGGGCCCGTCCTCACATGGACAAGTGGGCTCCGCTCCTCTCCCTGGGGAGGCAGGACACCCCAGGCCGGGCCAAGAGGGAGGGGTCCTGGCCCTACAGACCCAGGGCAGCCTGGGCTGTGACAGAGTCAGAGGCCAGCTCTGGTCAGTCGGCCCTGTGGGACTCGGCATCGTCAACTACACCTGTCGTCAACCTAACTCCAACTTTACGGGGTCTCCAGTTTTATGGAAAAGGGAACAGACACTTCTGTTCAGGCAGCTGGTTGAGATCTCAGAGCAGGTAAGGGACAGAGGCCAGGATCCCCTCTCACAGGCCTTCTGGGCCTTCCCGGGCTCCTCGGGAGCTCAGAAGCCCGGAGCCAGTGAGCAAGTCCAGCAGAAGCCAGGCATGTGCAGGGGGCAGCACGGGGATTACGTCAGAACACAGGCTGCATGTCAGACAGACTTGGTTTGGATCTTGCTCTACTGCTTACGTGTTGCTCTGCTCAGAGCAAGTCACTTCCTCTCTCTGAACCTCAGTGCTCCCTTCTGTAAAATGGGTGCAATGCTAGCATCTACCTCAGGGTTATCAAGTTTAAACACGGTAATGTAATTGAGCTGGGCACAGTGCTTCCCGCAAGTGCTCTCAGTGGCTGCTGTGTTTGACCCTGAGCCTGCTGGGGTGTGCTGAGAAGGTGCATGTGACCCCATCCCTAAGAGCCCCCCAAAAGCCCAGCAGTGTGGTACCTGGGAAGTTGAACCTGCTGTCCCGCTGGCCGGGCGAGGGGTTGGGGGGTGTGGTGGCACTGGATGGGTTGGACGATGTTGGGAAAGGAGCTGGCGAGGAGGGCGTGGAGGACGTGGTGGAGGACGGGTTGCTGCTGGAGTCCAGGTGGTTCATGGCTGAAGGGTGCTCCTGCGGGACCAGGGACACGGGATGTGGGCAGGGACTTTCACCGCCCTGCCCGGCTGCCTCCCACACCCCTTGTCGGGATCCTCCCTTCCCAGGGTAAACGTGAAGAGGTCAGCCCAGGGTTTCCTGACATTTTCCGGTAAAGATGTCAATGCATCATTCTTCCTTCAAATATTAGACCTCACCACGCACCGCTGTGCACGGGGGGCCCAGACAGGCCTGGGGACTATCGAGGGGGACACAGCCTTTGAGAATCGGTCTAGCTGCAGGGCGTCTGGGCATTAGGCGAGAAGCCGGCCCCAGGCCACGGAAAGACACGCGCTTGCGTGGGTTCTTCTGAAGTCCCGTTTGCCGCACTGTGACTGCGGCTCGGGCTCAGGGCTGGGCCTGTCTCTCACTCACAGGGCCCCAATGCTCGGTCTCCTCGTCTGTACAATGGAGGTGATGTCAGCATGGGGGTCAAAGAAACCCCATTGGAAAGGCTCCTGACTCACAGGCAGTGAAATCTCAGCTCCAAAGGGGAGCACTGGGGCAGGAGATGGGTTACACGCCTGTAATTATAAATGCGAAGTTTGCTACATGGCCAAAGATAGGGTCCCCTCTGACCCCTCTGTGGACTGCACTGTCATGCTGGACCCCGCGTTAGGGGGCTTCACAGAGAGGAACCCGGGTGGGGGCTCTCCTGGCAGAAGCAAAAGACAACCCCCCCCCCCCCCCGGGCCACTGTCAACGAACCTTCTTTGTCAGTGCCTTGGGGAGGGTTCCGAAATGGGGCTCGGCTGCCCTGTCCACCGGGTTGTTGATGTCCGAAGGGACAGATTCCGTCCTCCGAATCCTAGCTACTGAAGAGGGGAAACCATCATCAGGGAGCAGACTGAGGGGAGAGAGACTCGCCCCAAAGGCAGAGGCAGCGGAGCGGAACGGAGGGCACAGCACTCACTTGGAAGGAAGGATATCCGGCAGGCGGGGGCTTCCTTGGTGCACTTGTTGTGACACTTCAACCTGGGGGAGGAGGCGGGGTCAGTGCGGGGACGGCACTCGGCTCCCCTGGGCACGGACGGGGGCGCAGGCGCATTGCCTGGTAGTCCCGGGCACCTCACCCTGGATGCCCCAATTTCCACAAATCTCTCAAAAGACATTAGCCCCGAAATGTAGAACTGAGGTGAACAGTCCTGGCAGCTACTATCTGCTGAGCGTGACCAATGCCTGTGGTTGTCTGTCAGTCCAGAGCCCGAGAGGTTTGCCTGTATGCATCTGACTGTCCCGGTGGGTCCCACGCCTGTTTCTCTTCTCCCGAGAACGTCTGCACCACCAAAGGACGCCCGAGGGGTGCGGGCGGCCCCTCCCACTGCATTCCACACGGACCCTGTGGTCGGGGGGCCAGCGGGCGGGGCCGGAGTGGAGAGGGCTGGGTCCTCCTTCTGGTCCTGCCTGCTGCCCTGTGTCCGGGGGTTCTCACCATGGGCCTGCCGACCCCACACCACAGCTGCGGCACTGGGTCAGGGGTCCCCCTCCCCATGTGAAAGGCACTACTTAAAAGGAGCTGGAGCCAAACACCAGTTTGGCTCAGTGGGTAGAGCGTCGGCCTGCGGACTGAAAGGTCCCGGGTTCGAGTCCAGTCAAGGGCATGTACTGTGGCTGCGGGCACATCCCCAGTAGGGGGTGTGCAAGAGGCGGCTGATTGATGTATCTCTCTCATTGATGTTTCTGACTTTCCTACCCCTTTCCCTCTCTGTGAAAAATCAATAAAATATATATATATATTTTAAAAAGGAGCTGGAGGCCCCCGATTTAAAGCCAAAGGGCCGGGAGCCACCACAGACCTAGCTCTGGCCTCTCCCCGGGGGTCAGGAGAGCCGCCAGGAAAACACGACAGACACGGGTGAGGCCTATCACCTACAGACTCGTGGGAACCCACATGCTCTTTTCACTCCAACTAGCTCAGATTCTTAGAGCCATTCTGCTCGACAGAGACCTGGAGTCCTCTTCCTAGATGCATAATTGATAAGAATGGGGCCCAGAGAGGGCAAGCACCTGGCCTCGCGTCACACAGCAATACAGGGGCCAAGTGTGTGGGAGCAGACTCCAGGTCCACCCTCTGCAAGGTGAGGGCGGCCAGGAGCAGGGGTCAGACCCTGCTCACACCACACTGTTCGCTGTCCTTGTCTGTCCCTCCTACCAGGGACCACATGGTCTGAAAAAAGAAAGTTGGGCTTGAGCAGAATCTGCATTCTTTCCTTCTAGAGGTACCACAAGCTACCGCTGTTCTTATTGTACGTAGCCGGCCCCCATTGGCTGTCCTGTGTGCTAAAACGTGAGCTAATTTCAGGACTCCTCACAGTTCCCGAATCGTCCTCCCATCCTCTCTGTCTTTGTACAAGTCACTCCCTTGGCCCGGAACTCACTTTCCTCCTTGTCCACCTGGCAAACTTCCAGACATCCTTCAGAGGCCCCCTCGCATCTTCCCTTCTCTAAAAGTGCCCTGCTTGATGCCTCCTTCCTCTCCCTGCTCACTCCCGGGTGTGTCGAATCGTGAACCGAGGGTTGAAGGGAACCCTTTGAACTCTGACTTGACCCAAGGCCAACAACCCAGGCCCGGGACTGTGGCTGACCGACAGGTGTGAAGCTCGCTCTCCCCTCCACCCGGCCCCCCACGCCCATCACCTGCAGTGCTTGCACTTCACGCCAAACATCATGCTCTTCTGGCACACGTGGCAGACCTGCGACAGCCAGGACTTGGTGGAGAACCTGCAGCGGCCGACACACCAAAGGGCTCTCAGGGGCCGGGAGAGCAGGGCCTGGGCTGACAAGGGTCCCCAAACAGCCCAGGGGAATCAGGAGACCTGGTTCCCACCCAGAACCCCAGGCACCTTCTCCCTTAGAGTTTGGGACACCCAGGGGCCAGGGACCACTGCCTCCCAAACATGCCCCCCCACCCCCTTATTCAGATTGTCCAGCCACGAAGTCATCACTGTCAAAATCCCAACACTGGTGTGGTCATGGGTGCCAGCTCTTTGGTGGCCAACTCGGCGAGAGCACCAGGAGGATCAGTGTGCAAAGCCTCAGTGTGCAGAGTCTTAGGAGCTGGTCCAACAGATACTCCCGCTGGAGTCACATGATGGCCGGACAAGGCTCCCGCGCACATCAGCCCTCCCCAGCACAGAGGGCCAGCCCCCGGGAGTTGTTGGAGACCGGGACGCCGGGCCGAGACCGAAGGGGTGGGGCCCGGAGTCTGGAGCCTCAACGAGCTCAGCGGGGCGCTGGTGTGTGGACAGTGGCAAGTCCCCCAAGTGGGACTCAGAAGCAGCTCTTGGCTCCTCCTCCCCGAGACTGTGACCCTGCTTCTCCTGGGACCTGTGTTTGCCCTCGGCGGACTGAGGAAGAGACCCCAGGAGGGGCAGGGGAGGGCCCAGCATGTCCATGTGGCCCTCGGGTGACAGGCAGGGGCTCCAGGTGGGTGTGGGGCTGTGTCCACGGAGGTGATGGAGACAGAACAGAGCCAAAGAGCCCCGAGAAACAGGGCTGGGCCTACCTGTGTGTCACCGAGAGCCCGATGTCCCTCTGTACCATCTGTGGGGAGCCGTGGGGGAGATCTGCAGGGGAAGAGGGGGGTCAGGCAGGCCGAGGAAGCCCTGCAGCGAGGGCCCACACCTGTGACCTTCTATGTCAGAGAAGGCAAGCTGGACGGGCACGGAAATGTACCGAACGGCAGAGGAATTTCCCTGAACCTGCATTTATCAAAACAGGGACAGGACTGGCGGGGTCAGGTGGCGTGGCCTCCCTCACACACGACCGGCTTCCCGAGCGAACACTGCTGCCGGCCTGTATGTTCTGGCTTTGGGGGAGGCCGGCGTGAGAGGCAGAAAGCAGAGTGTGTGAGGGCAGAGGCCTCCACACCCCCACCTCTGGCACAGATGCACCCCCAGGCCACCAGCTGGCGAGGGCTGCATTCCGGTCACTTCCTGTTAGGTGGTGGGAGCTGCCTGGCCCTCGGCAGAGGGTTTGAGGCTGGTGAGCTGGGCAGCAGCACCTCTCCAGCCTTGACGATGCTGCTGAGAGCTCCCATGTGGCCTGGCCTCACCTGGCACTCAGTCTGGGTCTCTGGGGAAGTCTCAGGCCACAGGCTGTGGGGTGCTCCTTCTGCCTGTCCCCCTAGAGGGCACCCTGGATTCCCCTAAGCCTGGCTTCCCCAGAAGAACAGGCAGCCCCAGTGCTTACAGCATCACAGGCTGGCAGTGGAGGGGCAGCTGGAAGCAATCCCCCCATCCAGGGGCAGCCTACATACACGACCAACTCCCTCCCCCTCCTCCCTCTCTCCCTCCCTCCCTTCCTCCACATGTGTGCCCCCTGCTCCCCACCCCTCCTTCCCAGCTGCGCACTGCCTCGCTCCTCCTGGAAGACTGTTCTCAGCTGAACCCACGGGTGGGTTGGGAACCCTCTGGAAAGAGGTTCTGGACTTTCACCCCATGATCAGACACCCGGGACCCAGAAAGGTCAGGACCAGGGAGCTTTATGGATCTGGGGCCATCCCCGGTCCTCTGAGTCAGCAGCCCTTCCCCACCACCCCCAGAAGGCCACGGCACCCTCCCGGGTCCCTGAGCTGGCCTGGCACACAGCTGGTGCTCATTAAGGACCGGCTCACTTAAGGCCACGAGCACAGACCCAGCCACGAGGAGGGCATGCTGGGGTGCTGACTCCTCCCACCCAGCGGCCAAAGGCCCTTTGCTGCCGGCTGACGCAGGGCCCACACTGCACCCCCTGCAGCTCTCGCCAGCACACCCGCCACGCGCTGACTCTCCCCAAGTCCCTCCTAGGGTTCACCCCGGGGAGCAGCCACGCCGTTAGAGCACATGGTCTAAAAGGGTTAGGGCGCCCGGCCGGTGTGGTGCAGCGGTTGAGCGTCAACCTATGAGCCAGGAGGTCACAGCCCGATTCCCGGTCAGGGCACAGCCTGGACTGCAGGCTCGGTCCCCAGTGTGGGCTGTGCAGGAGGCAGCCAATGGATGATTCTCATCATTAACATTTCTCTCTCTCTCTCCCTCTCCCTTCCTCTCTGAAACCAATGAAAAATAGATCTAAGAATAACTAAATAAATAAATAGGTTAGGCTGTCGGCCTAAGAGAAGCAGACGGTGGGAAAGTGAGATTCAATCATCAATCTCTGAGTAAAGCCTGTGACTGATCTGCAGTGTCTGCCACAGGCGCGGGACGCAGGGAGGAGAGAGGGCACACGTGCCAGGCACCGCCTGCCCCTCGCGAGATGAAACACTGGCCCTGCAGGATTCATCCCTTCCGACGCAGCCTCGTGGGTGTGGACCCTGCGTCATCCAGCACCCGCAGGACACCCTGCAGCGAGACTGCCCCAGGGACTCGGGCTCTGTGAGGGCCCCGAGCTCCCGCCTGTGCCCTGGGCAGGGGAAGCGCAGCCTCCCTGCTGGTCCTGCAGCCAGCCCAGCTCTATCTCCGCAAAGCCGGTGCCTGGCATCCCCGCCTCATCTCTCTGCTTAGCCAGCTCAGCACAGGACAAAGGTAAACGGCTACTGGGCTCGGGGAAAAGGGGATCTGCCTTCCCACTGGGACAATTCCAAGCAGCCTCGTGGCTTGCTGTCTCCGCTGCGTTGACTCAGGAGAGAGAAGCCCACGGCGGAGCCACGTGCGAGGCCTGCTCCCACTGGAGGTGGAGGAGAGGGAGTGGGGACCAGGCTGCCCGGCTTCCTCCTCACCGCCTGAGGGGGCAAACCTCTCAGGGCCTCACTGCCCCGAGGACGTCCCTCTCCCGCAGATGTCAGCTGGAGGCTGTGGGTGGCTGATGTCCGCCTACGCCAGACAGGCAAGCACCTTCCTCCCAGGAGCTCGGGGTTCCCGTCTCGGCCCAGCAGGAAAAACACTCCCTGCCCGAGGTCACCTTTGGGGAGGGCCAGGTGCAGAGGGCCTGCCATGGGACCGCCCACTGACTGTGAGTGACAGAGAGGCTGCTGGCTGGGCTGAGGCCAGCTCGTCACGTGGGGGCCACCTGTCCTAGCGTGCTGTCCTGGGGCAGTTCCCAGCTCCTCTGCTTCTGGACCACGGAAAGGCCAAGTGCACTAAGGGAGGGTCAGAGGCATCCACCCGATGGGGACAGCGAGACACACACCGCTCCCGGTGGCAGAGGGGACGAAAATGAAGCACTCTTACCAAACCTGGAGAAGACAGAAAAGAGAGAAAGAAAGGATTAGGGCACCGTGCTGGCTCCATGTGTCCCCCAGAACATCATCCCTGGGGGGAGGGGACAAGGCGCTGGATGAGGACTTTGAGCACCTAGGGTGTGGGGCCAGGACGGCTGGGGAATGTGGGGGTGGTTCCCCAATGGGAAGGGCCCCCCAGGGGGCACAAAGCTACATCTGTGCACTCTCATACAGCAGCTTCTCTGAGCCTTGCCGCCACCAGCACGGTAATCAGAGTTCCCCAGGCAGGAGGGGGGTTCAGTCTGCCAGAGAGGAATCGGCTGGGGCAGGAGGGCAGGGAGAACAGTGTGGCGCAGAGCCTTCCAGGCAGGGCCAGGTGAGGACATGCCCTGAGCGAGCTGTCAGAGGGATAAGAGAGCTGGAGAAAGCAGGTCACTCAGCCTGCCTCGGGGCTCCCTGAGGGCAGCCTGAGAGTCCGTGCCAGCCAGCGCTCGTTCTGCTGGCTCTGTGGAGGACAGACTCACAGCCCCATGGTTCAAGGCCAGCTCAGAGCGGTGGGATCTGAGGCGAGGTGGCACCTGGAGCCAGGATAAGACCAGGGCCCTCCTAACGCTCTTTGCGGGGAAAAAGAGAAGGGGTCACCCACTGTGATGCCCTGATTCACTCTGCTCACAAGGGTATATTGACAAAGGCAATTTTTGTAATAACAGCCTGCAATGTCCATCAAGCGGGCAGGAGTTAAGCTATACAATGGAATGATATGAAAATGAGAAAAAGATGAGGCATTTGGATAACTATAAACGTATACAGAACCAATAACCTGGTTGCTCCAGAAAGGGGAACTGGGTGACTAAGGAAATGGAAGAGGGTCACTTTATACTATACACCCCTGAAAATACGAATGAAGGACATGAGCTACGAAGCTTTTGCATTTGGACCATGTAACTGTGATTACCTGTTTAAAATACAAATAAAAAATATCAAAAAAAAAAAAAGAGTACTGACATGAAGTTCTCAAGATATCGAGGTAAGTTGGAAAAGTAGGTTACAGGACAGAGAGCATGGTTTTTATCATCCTTAGAGGTTTCAGCCAATATTCCATTCTCTTCCGGGCACATGGGCGTTACATTTCCTGGTTCCTTTGTTTGGGTAGGATCATGAATGGTGAGTGGAACTTTCAGGAAAGAGCGACGAATTGCTTTCTTCCTCTACCACAGTGGAACATTCAGCCGGGGACATGGAATGGGCCGTCCCATGATGGACAGGCAGCATGAGCAAGAAATAAATCTTTGTTTGAAGACCCAGGGACCTGGGGTTATTTGTCACTGCAGCATACTCCAGTCTACCCTGACTGATACATGCATCATTTCATTTGTGTATTTGTACGTCTGTGCGTGTGCACAGTTGCAAGGAAATCTAGTAAGATTCAGCCCAAGCTGTTAAGGTAGTCTGGGGAGTAGAAAGAGAGACAGGGGTACCTTTCACTGTCCAGACTTATATATTAGTTGACTTTATGTCCTTTTCCAATTGAGTCTATATTATCTTTATAATGAGAAAACTGTAGTTAAAACTCTCAGTGGAATGCAAATTCAACAACTGTCTGGCTGGAGTACTCACCTCATTGGGGAGACTTCGTCAATGCGGTTCCCCAGCTGAGACTCATGGGACTTGCTCCGGGTGAGCGTGGGGAAGCTGGGCAGCAGCTGGAAGACCTTGCGGCTGGGTGGGGGCGGCGTCCTTGGCGGCTTCAGCTTGGTGTGCCGTCGCAGCTGGGGCGTGGTTGGGGGGGTGATGAAGCTGTGCAGGGCGCGGGGCGTCAGCCGGCCACTGGCGTGCAGGGGGATATAGGTGTCCGTGAGGCCCTCGCTGGGGCCAGGGGTTGGGAAGTCCGAGGTGGGCAGAGCTGACACGGAGACGGAGCGGGGGCCCTGGGCATTGCTGCCCATCCTGCCCAGCTGGGCGCTCCCCGGGGGCCAGGGCAGGCCGGCTGGGGAGAGGGTGTCCGTGGAGGGCCCTGAGCCACTTTCCCGCCGGGCATCCAACGAATTCCAGGCCAAGTCCTCTTTGTGCTCCCTTCCTGTGGGCAGAGAGGTGAGTCATCGGAGGCTGGGGCTGGAGGGACGTACAGGTGAGATGGCTAGGGCCCAGAGGGGTTAAACACCCTGTCCAACCTGGCACAGCTCCTTTTATTAAAATTTTTAAAATATATTTTTATTGATTTCAGAGAGGAAGAGAGAGGGAGAGAGAGAGATAGAAACATCAATGATGAGAGAGCATCATTGATTGGCTGCTTCTTGCACGCCCCCAACTGGGGATGGAGCCCACAACCCGGGCATGTGCCCTGACCAGGAATCGAACCGTGACCTCCTGGTTCATAGGTCGATGCTCAAACCACTGGGCCATGCTGGCCGGGCTGCACAGCTCCTGAACAGAAGGCTTCAAGGACCAGCCTCCCCTGACTTATACAGGCCTCTCACGCACATGCATCTTTTCCCACCTTTTCTAACTGACCGCGAGGCCACCGCCGTGGACACCACTCTCCCTGTTTTACAGGAAGAACATGAGGCCCAGAGGGGACTAGCTCGGGTGGGGCTCCAGCTTGCAGGTCTGTGGGGAACAAGCCAGCAAACCAGCTCCAAAGTGGGGCACCTCCGAGAGGGAAGTGGTGACTGATCTTTTAAGAGTTAGGAAAGAGGAGCTGGGGCATGTAGAGAGATAACTCCACTTGAAGAAAATTCAAATATCAGAAAAAGGGACTGTACCAACCTTCCAACAGCAAAATGCCCTGGAAATTTGCTAGAAAAGAGATCCGGCTAAAAAGGGATCAACAGCCACTTGCTCATGAGAGAAGCCTGTGAATGCGCTTTGGCTGCCCCCACCGTGACCCCTGCCTCAGGCCGCTGAGACCTCGAGGCTCTGTGGGGCTCCAACTCAGTGGCACAGTCTGTCCATTCATTCAAGCACATGCTGGACCCCGGGTACCAAGGCATAAAAAGGACATCTGCTGAGCCTGAAGGGTCCAAAGAGGGCGACAGACACTCAACACAATAGTTGTGGGCTGGTCAGGAATGGATGGAAACTTCCTAAATAGCCTGGGGGGTCAGGGGGCTTCCCAGAAGAGGGGGCACCTGGGCTGAGCCAATGAGGGAAGCGGTGGATGGAGCGGGTGTACTGAGCACAGGGAACAGCACATGGGAGAGTAGGGCGCACACAGCACCTTCTGGAAACTACTAAGAGTTCCACGTGCCTGGAGAGATCAGAACAAGCCAGGGAGACGTAAGAGATGAAGCGGAGGGTCAGTGTACCAGGGGCCAGCTCAGGAGGGGCCCTGCATGTCTTGCTGGGGATTTTTGGTTTAACCTTAAAGGAGATGGGCAGATACTGAAGGGATGGGGGCAGGGGGCAAGGACCCCATCTAGACACCCTGTTGTGGGGAAGGAGAAGATACCTCCCTCCTCACATTTATCAATGAGTAGAATGTACCGGAAGGTAGATTGTGACTCCAGACAAAATGAACTTCTACGCTGGAACCCTTCTACTTCGTGCTGTGTCCCGTCTCCCCCGATCCTCTGTCTCAGCATGGGAGGTCTGGGATGCGGGAGGCCACGTGCAATGCCAAGGTCGGGCAGCTAAGCGAGTGGTGGGATGGGAACGGAGCCCGATGTCTCCTCCCACAGGGGATTAGCCCACACAGCCATTTATCAGGTACGGTGGAGAGAGGTTATCCTTCTCAGTCCTTGGGGTTTCTTGTGCATTCCACCCCCTCCTCAAATGCCCTTCCTCTTCCTCCATCACACGGTGACTCTCTTCACCAATCACCTGGCCAGGATGAGTCACTTAGTCTGAGCGTTCCTTGTGCCCCTTTGGAACTGCGGCCACGGCGTACACTTCAACTCCGACACTACTCTACAGGCAGCACGGACGTTTCTTGGTCAGAGGATGAGTCCACGGTTAACTCTGCCACCGAAGAAACAAGCCCCAGATTCTCCAAACTGACCACTGGGCTCTGCACCAGCTCAGAGAGGGCAGGGGGGTCTTGCTGTGCCATCGGCCGTGGCTGTTGGAATGACCCTCGAGAAACTTAGTAGGAAGAGCCTGGGGACTGACTGGTGCTGTGGGCTACAGATGAAGAACAGGAGCAGAGAAGGCACGACATTCCTGCTCACAGGCCGCTGGCACAGGGAGCCATCCTCACTCACCTTTCTGAAAACCAGAGACCACAGGGAAGTGACGTGGACGTTTTCCGTCAGACATCAGCCTAATACTGAAAAGGGCACTGAGTGTGTCACAAGCTGTGTTCTAAGCGCTCGACTGTAATTCGTTTCATCCTCACAACAACCCTGAGAGAGACGGGTTGCTACTGCCTCCATTTTACAGATGAGGACACTGAGGCACAGTGGGGCCGAGTAACGGACCCAGCTCCTACGGGATGTAAGTGGCTGAGCCAGGCTGCAACGAGGCTGCTCTCAGCAAGCCCGCTGGGTGCGATGCAGACGCCGCCTGCATGATCGGAGAGGCAGGGTGATCACGGGTGCCCACCCCTTCCGGCAGGCGCCCTTGAGGCATGGCCACCACAGAGCAGACCCATTTGGGTGGGGAGCAACCAGGACCCTTTCAGGGATGTAGAGGCACCACAAGCTGGGAGAGAAGGGCCAGTTCAAGATGCTCGCCTGAGGGGCCTCCTCTGGGGCATCGTGGGAAAAGCACCCTGAGGCTGAAGAGGCCTGAGCCCCAGGCGCAGCGCTGCCGTGCGCCAGGTGTGGAACGCAGACAGCTCGCCCAGCGTCCGATGCTCTAGCTGCTAAAGGAGCTTACCGCCGCCGCTTGAAAAGGTGTTGCCACATGCGTATCAAGTGCCTGGCTTAATAAATTAGTGCTTAATAAGTTAGCGATCTCCCTATCTTGGCATCCGGAAGCCTTCCCAACACACATGGGTCGCCACCACTTGACAGCTGGCTCCTCCACAGTTCTTTCCAGTTCAGGCCTACAGAGGGAGGGCTGACAGCTACCCCAAGATTCCAGCTTCGGTGGCAAGTACCTGTAAATTTCCACAACGTGGGAACCAACCAACCGCCATCAGAGACTGGGGCTGCAGTCCCCGCTCTGCCTCCGATTGCTGTGTGTCCCTGGACCCCTCTCTCTGGGCTCGGTCTCCTCCGTGGCCTGCTCCCCTCGGGGGGCCCGGATGTTGACAGTGTCTCTGTCATTGCATTCCCTGCACCTGCCAGGAGGCCTGGCGTGCCGCGGTTTTCTGAATCGAGTGAGTTCTCTGCAGAGGCTCTGTGTTCAGAGGCGGGCCTGGTGCAATGGGGCCGGGGAAGAAATTAAGCCCAATCTCCTCCGATAAAACAATCAAGCAGAATATAAATCTCAGGGCTTTCCTTAAGCCCCAGGCAGCCAGGAATAAGACAGGTGGCTCAGACAATTAAAAATCGCAGCTAATTCCACTCATTAGGCTCATTTCGAAGCCTTATCTGTGTGGTCGGGTAGTAGGAGCATTAAAAGTCAGGGTGTTTGAAGCTGTTCCCAAGGCAAGAATTAGAAAGCAAGCAACGGATTCCCCGGGAATGCATCTAATGCCGGGATTACACGCTTCGCCAGGGGCGGCCACGCACACGCCCAGGGCTGGAGCACTGTGTAATTTCTCCAATCCTGCTTGGCCTGGGCTGCGCCCGCCCTGGTGTGTGCCTTCTGAGCGCACAGCCCAGCCAGCCGATGAGGACTGGAGACCAGAGACGCGGGGAGAGGACTGGGGGGGCTGGGGTGGGGAGGGGGCTGGGATGCAGGAAGCTGCGGAGGGGTCACAGAGCCTGACAGGGGTTCTCCGAGAGGGGAAATCACACGGGGCCCACCCGGCAGGCCAGCCTGGGGTTTCGAACAAAGGCTAGAGCTTCCCGTGTCAGCACCGGCCAGGTCTGAGCCTCTGACTTGGGGAGAGCCTCGGTCTCAGGTCAGGTCCATCAAACACTCTCAGAATGTCCACCCTGGCCTTTCCAAGCTACCCCAGAACCCCTGGGCCACACCTGCTCCACCCATCACCCACTCAGCAAAGGGCATGGCCCGGGGAACCAGGCTAGGCCTGGGGAGAAAGGCAGGTGTCTACGCCAAGGTGGAGGGAGGGGGAGCCAATGGGGCTGGCCTTGGCGCTGGGAGGCAGGCCCTACCTACCCAGGCCTGTCACCTTCCGCAGGCAGGAGAGGGCGTACTGCAGGCGGCCACACTCCTCCGCGCTCGCCCCACAGCGCCGCAGCGTCTCCTTCACCTTGGCCTCGTTCATGTCCAGCAGGGCATCCAGCGTGAGCTCTCGGAGGATCTCCTGAGGAAGCACAGAAGGGACAGGCAGAGAGCCGGTGAGCGCTCCGGGGGTCCCGACGCCCTCTTCATTCTCCCCCTGGCCAGCTCCGGCCTCCCCGCTGAGTGGCAGGGGCCAGCTGCTGGTGGGCAGGCCTCCAACACGAGGCCACCACTTGTCTGAGGTCTCGGGCAGCCAGCCCTCACCCCAACCCCGCCCTCTCAGAGACAGCAGCTGAAGTGGAGAGGCCTCGGCTTCGGGGTGGGGGTGGGAGGGAAGGAAGGAAGGAAAGAAAAAAAGAAAGAAGGGAGGGAGGGAGGAAATCTGAAAAGTTTTGATCAGGGCACATGCCCCTTTTGTTTCTTTTCATTCTTCTGCTCAGAAAAATGATGAATCACGACTTTTCAGAATGATAGCACTTGAGATAAAGGCTGCCCTTTACAATTCTGCTGCACTGTATCTGAATCAGACAAGATTTCAAATAAACCTGGCTTAGTGATAGGATTAAAAAGAATTAACCCTAGCCCTGGCTGGGTGGCTCCATTAATTGCAGCATCGTCCCCTACACTAAAAGGCCGCAGGTTCAATCAATCCTTGGTTGGGGCAAGTCCAGGAGGCAATGTTCCTCTCACATGGATGTTGCTCTCATAAATAAATAAAAACATATCCTTGATTGAGAATTTAAAAAATTTTTAACCCTCAGCAGGCATATAGGCCCTTATACCTCCCTTTAGCTAATTCTCAGTCAAAACCTTCCCAAGGTTAAGGTGGCAGAGAGGGAGTGAGAGACTTGAAGTGTGAGAAGGACAGCCTGTGGACTTGGAAGATGGAGGGACCACATGAGGAAGAATGTGGATGGGCTCTAGGGGACCGTGTCCCCCAATGGCCAGAAAAAAGGGGGGCACCTCAGACCTATCAGTGGCCACCAGGAACTGGATTCTGCCAACCACCTGAATGCCCTTGGATGTGGCTTCTTCCCAAAGCTTCCAGGTGAGCGGCCGGCCTGGCTGACACCTGGCTTCAGTGTGGTGAGATGCTGAGCAAGGAGCAAGTAGAGTTCTGGAGTCCTCATTCCAGTCTCCCCTACAGAACTGTCAGCTAATCAACGGGGCTTGCAAGCTGCTGAGTTTGTGGTGGTTTGTGACGCAGCATTAGGCAACTCCCACTAAGAGGGATGGATGATCTGAATACAGGCCTGACTTCAAAGCTGTGCTCCTTCCCCTCACCCAGGGGAAGAAACCCCTCTGGTTCTGATCACTTCGAGTCACATGTGCCACCAAGCCCGGAGCAGACACGCAGAATAAGGCACAGGTCCCGGGCCTCGGTGGCTTGTGGGGTGATTGCCGTGGAAACACGTCCTTGCACTGCACTGTGACGTGGCCGAGCACAGAGAAAGCTCAGAGCTGCGGGCCCAGTGGTGAGATTTTGGGATTTTTTTTTTTTTTTTATCTTTGGCCCCTTTCTATGTTTTCAGACATCCCACGTCCAGTGATTCATAGGAAGCTCGCAATCCTTGAGAATCTAAGCTGGGTTTCATTGATTTTAGCAAGCTGTGTCTAATTTTACTTTAAAAGAGTAATGCTCTTGTCAGTCTACCCCAAAGTGTCAAAACCGAACCTGATAAAGATACTGGCTGTGAGTCACTGGGGCAACAGTCTGGGGCTTTGTGATGCCCTGGGCCTCGTATGTGGCCCCTGAAGTCTGGCCGTGCCCTTCCCCTCCCCTTCCCACCTCTGTCTTGTCTGTATATTCTTCAGTCTCCAGGGCTGTGGACAAGATTCTTGTAGCTGTTTAGAGGCACACCAACAATCAGAAATAAACACACAAGGAAAAGCACCAAGACACTCATCATGGGTTGGACAAACCCGTGGTTGTCAGACATCCTTCTGACAGAAAACCAGAGCGTCACAAGACGTTGATAAGAAGAACACAGAGAGGGAGCTGATCAGATAGCAGCCCTGGGCAGAAACTTCTGTTCGTCGTGTATTTTCCTTTAGCAAATGCAGCTGTGGCATCTTTCCCCTCATTTCACCAGGAAAAGCAAGTGGGCAGTTTCGTCAGGGGACAAACAAATGGTTGGTGACCTTTACACAAGTGGGGACACCACCCTCCACCTCTCCCTGGAGCGCCCTGTCCTCCCCTGGTTGGTTCTCACGGTGGCTCCTGATGAGGCCCCGGTGATGACTCAGCAGGTTTCCAAGAGGAGGTTCCTGTATCTGCCTGATCGTGTGTGTGGGGGGGGGTGGGGGGTGGGGGGAGATGGGGGGAGACAATGACATAAACACCAACAAGCCCAGAAACCCAAGCCCCAATCTAACTAAAATGCAAAGGATTGGATTTCTTTCTTTATATTCCTCTCTTCCCCACCCACACCAAGTTTCAGTTTCTCCAACATAATAACTACTTTTATTATTACACACTATTTGCCAGTACAATATGCCCAGTACTTCCTATCCTATCTCCATTCAGAACAATTCAGCAAGGAAAGGTGTTAAGCCCATTTACTGAGGCTCAGAGACCTCATGCAAGGCTACTTGGTAAATGGCAGGCCCAGAACTGAAACCCAGGGATGCCATTCCCCAAACTCTTTCCCTTGTTCCAATCCGGGGTCCCAGGTAACCTGGAGCGGCCCCAGCCTCTTCCGGGATGGGCGTTGCCTCCTGGAGTGTGAACTCTGCTTCAATGAAGTGAGAGTGCGCAGCACACCACTGTGGGCGTGGTTTCTGACTGCTCCCCCCACTCTCCAATCCCTGCTCCCTGCCGGCAGGGCTGGATCGCTGAGCTGGGGAGAGGGAGCCCCTTCCTACCTGAAAGTGCAGTCAGTGAGCTCTCCCCCAGTCAGCGGGTTACCTGGCGGGGGGTGGGGGTGGGGGGTCTCAAACACACAGCCTTGGGGCCAGGCCTTGGGCAGCGAGATCAGAGGAGATGAGGCCCCGGGATCTATTTTTTGATGGAGACACGTGTACCAGAAAGAAGCCTCTGGTCTCTACTGGACAGTAAGAAGTCCAGCAGCAGCAAGGGTGACGCTAATCAGAAACCCACCCTCTGCCCTCAGGCAGTGCTGGGGTAAGAGGGGACACTATGGGAGGGGCACCAGATCGTCTGGTTTGAAAGAAATCTGAGTTTTTATTTCATAATAAAAATTTCACAGGGTGGCAAATTTGTGCAACCAAACAATGGTTCCACAGAGCCCCCAGACTCCCGCATGGAGACCCTGCATGAAGAACCGACGCCTTCCTAACGTCTGATCAGCGACCTTCGAAAGCTTGATTTCCGCAGGCAAATGGGGAGAACTGGTGGCCCAGCAGCAAGGGTCCTTGGCAACCTACCACTGGGCAGCCAGGCCGTCTCGGCGAGGTACCCACCTGGCTCTGGCACCCCATCACAGAAACAAAGTGCCCAGCCTTCCCAGGCCTGCGAGTGACTTTGGCCCAGAGTTATTTCAATCAAGAGGGAGAGCCCGAGGCAGGGATGCTGGAACCAGGCCCCCAGCTGAGCAACAGCCAGGCTGGGCCTCTGGCATGCAGGCCCTGGAGTGCCTGGCATCTCCCTCTACCCTGACCCAAGCAATGCCCCTCAGCAACTCGGCACCCCCAAGCCTCACACACGGATGTGACTTGCCCACCCACGGTGCCCAGCAGAGCCGAGTCTGAGTTAGGAAGCTATTTCAGACCAGAGTCATTCACTCCCAAACTTTCTGGATACTTTCTCAGCCAGAAGCAAATCAGGGGAGCAGTTTAACCACCTTCTAACTCACAGGCCTGCTGACAACCTGGCAGGTGCAGCAGCTCTGAAACCCTCTCGGGTCTCAGAGGCCTCAAGAGAGCCGCACCCCTGCCTGCAGGCACATGGAACTTGCCACCTGTCTCAGGCCAAGGGCCCTCCCCCGAGTTCTGGGGAAGGGACAAGGGCAGAGAGGCCACTGTTCTGAGGAGAATCACTGCCCACCCCACCCCACCCCAGCTTCCGTGTAAAGAAGAGAATATGAACTAGAAACCAAAAAGGGAGGGCCTGGCTGCCCAGCCCATTTGGAGAGTTACCCTTGCTCCTGGGAGCTGGGTGAGCAGGGAGCACAGAAGCAGGCAGTGAGGACAAGGGCCAGAGCACAGAGTTCGAGGGCACTGACTCCGCTCTACCCATCCCGTCCAGACACAATGTACACTCTCCAGTGGGTGGCATTCAGTTCTCCTTTTTTCTATGCTTCATGATTAGAGAGCAGGGTCGGCTGGGCACCGAGGACCCTCCCAGCCTGTGATAAACTGCTGGCTCTGTTCTCTATAGAAGGTGGAGTGGGCTGGCCCAAACATGGCGCCCCCCTGCCCTCAGCAGCTGGCAATGGCTGGAGTCAGGCCAGGCGGGTATCAAATGGTATCCCGAGACTTACCAGCAGCCACGGGGCTGCCTGGGTCTATACTTAGAAACCTGTGCCGGCTTGCACGGAGAGCCACCCACTCCCGCCGTGCTCAGCCAGGTGGACAGTGCCCATGCCAGGGTGCTCCCAAGCCTGTGTATGGGCCACATGGGAGCTCCAGCCAACATCGGGCGGAGAAAGACCAGCAGGCAAACCCAAACTTGGTGCATCTGGTTAGCTTTCTAGTCCTAGAGCACAGGGTGGGTCAGTCAAGTCAGGAACTGCCCCATCAGTGCTGCTGGCAATCAATGTCCATTTGCAGAACCTGGATTTTGGGGGAGGAGGGGAGTCGAGGCGGGGCAGAGGCCTCCTCCAGCTGCCCTGGCTGGGAGGAGAGGTGGTCATTAAAGGGCCAGGTGGTCATTAAAGCATCCTTCACCACAGATGCTTCCCTGGGAACTGGTCACAGCAGAGCCCAGAGGGGACTCCCCGAACCCTGCAGATGGTGCTGTAGGACCCTCACACCTATGAGGCCGGGGCTAAGGGGGTTGGGAAAAGACAGAGAGACGAGCAGGGAGATTTCTACGGCATCTCAGGCTGGGAGTCCACATGCCTCCAGTTGGCAAAGGGAGCCCCTTCCTTCCTGCTCCCCACTCCTGGGGCTGAGGGAGGAGGGGAGGGGAGACTTGGATAATAGCTGGTTATTCTGGGGGGCACAGGAGGGGCTGGGAAGGTGAGAGCCTGGGTCAGGCAGCCGCCTGGGGTTTCCATGGAGATGAGCACACAGCCTGGGACACTGGCTTTGCCTGTGGACAGGGTCTGTGCCCAGCCTCTTTACTCTCCCACTGTCCCAGTCCTGGGAACAAAGCAAAGCCCCTCCCAGGAGAAGTCAGCCGCTTCCTGGAGGCCTTCTCTCCACCACTTCCAGCGGGCCAGCCCAGCAAAGGAGGGTCAGGTTGGTCCTTGGAAGCCCCTTGACGCTGGGGAGTCCCTGCTCCTCTTGGACTTGGACTTGATCATTTACAGAACAAGTGGGTTTGCCTAGATCGGGTCTGGGGCTCTCAAACCTGGTGGCACCCTGGAGGTAAGAGGGGTGGAGGAAACTTCAAAAAAAATCTCAGTGCCCAGACTCCCACCTCAAACCAATCAAATCAGAATTCCTGGGGGTGGGGACCATGGGGGCAGATGGCTGCTGGGTCTTGAATCTGCCAAGAACCCAGGGCAGAAAGGGTCTCAGACTGGCCAGAGCAGGGCTGCGTTCTGGAGCTTGACCTCCTTCCAGTCAACCCCAGCCTAGCCCAAGTGCACAGCTGTCCCAGGAGATGCCCTCTCCCACACAACAGGGCCTCCCTCCCTCCCTCTTTCCCTCCTACCGAGTGGGGAGCCTCGCTGGAAGCTTCGGGGAGTGGTTGTCTTTGGCCCATGTATTGGTGTGTCTGGGCTTGAGAGCCTCAGAAAGATGGTGCGGTGGTGAGATGGGGTGCGGAGGGTGAGGTTACAGGGGAGACGAGAAGGGGACAATCAAGGGTGGGTGAGGAGCACTTATTATGCATTTCCCGGGTGCCAGACACTCTGCTAGACGAATGTAAGAGGTCACTACACGCGATCTTCGTAACATCCTGAGATGGGTGATAAAGCTCAGAGAGGGTAGGTAACTTGCTCAAGGCCTCACAGCCCAACTGGTGAGGCTGAGGTATGGCCCTGCCTGCGCTGGTACCCACTTCTCTGCTCTGTAAAGCCAGCTCTTTTTCCCAGAGCAGAGCCTGCCTGGCACCACAGGTCACATCTGGCTTTCTTGGCTCCACACCCTTCCCTACCCTCTCACAGCTGGAGTGAGCTCCAGCTGTGGGGTTAATAGCAGCTGTAGGCCTCTCAGGGGATCTAGTCCCCACATTCCTTCTCCATCCTCTTGGCTGGCCTGCAGGGCACCCCTTCAGCTCCCCTCCTGCCCCCGAGAGGAAATGGGTGCTTCCCACCTCTGCCCGAGACCAAACCTCTAGCATCTGGCAGCATCTGCCATCACCACAGCCACCACCTCCACTCGAGGGGCCCGGCTGCCTCCCAGGCCCCGTTCTTTCTCCTATAAACCCAAGGTACCAGGACAGGAACCGGCAGGAACTGCTTGCCGAACAGGCAGAGAGTGGGTGTTTTCAGCTCTGCGGGCCGTATGGGCTCTATCACAACTGCTCAGCTCTGCCAGGAGAGCACCAAACAGCCAGACAAGTGTGTACACAGACTGGGCGTGGCTCTGTGCCAAGACAGCTTCTGGTATGGACACGGGAGCCCCAAGTTCATGTAATCGTCACATGTCACGAAATCCTTCTTTTGGTTCCTTACCAGTTAAAAACATGAAAACCATTCTTAGTTCACAAGGCTGTCCAAAAACCCAGTGGTGGGCTGGATTGGCCCAGGGGCCATAGCTTGTAACCCCTATCTAGTGGGTCATTCATTCAGTCACTCAACAAACACACATCAGCTGGTGGCCCTGGGCCCCACTGCTCCTTTCTTCCTGCTTCTCTCCCCCCCCACCCCCCGCTGTGCGCTGTGCTGACAGGTCAACCCCAACACTCTCCCAGCAGAAGAGGACACAGGCAGAAGCTCCGTGGCAGGCTCACATCTGTCACTAAGGTGGCCTGCACTTTGTCACCTTCCTCTGTGGCATCAACACACATTTCCAAAATTGCTCCTCCTGGCTGCCGTTTGAAAATGGCCAGACACATCCAGCATCAGACACGCACACACTCACACCAGATTGGGGGCTATGTGCTTCTCCCCAGGACATGCTACTCCCAAAATGAAGAGAGGAGATAGGTGGGCTTCTACAGAGGGTTCTCTACACCCAGGATATATTGATTGTTGGAGGTGGGGGTTACCCCACTATTGTTCAACAGGCTCCACAATTTAAAACTCGAGTCAAATCTGGGATACTCTAAAACAAACAACCAAAACAGACTGGGGTCAGGGTAGGACAGGGGGAGGGCTTACCAGCAGCCTAAGAGTAACACTAACCCTCCATGACGCTTGGCTTCTGGGGAACAGCAGATGGGAAAGTCCCTCCTCCGTGCATAAGCAGGGTGGTGTGGAGGGTGGAGTAGGGCGGGGGGAGGGGGTACTGCAGAGCTTCCCCAGACCTGCAGCACCCCCCCCCCGACCCAACACTGTGTTCCTGGGTGACACAGCAGTTGAAAGGAGACGAGCAGGGTGGCAATGGGGACACAGGGCAGCTGGCGCTGGGTGAAGAGGAGCGCTCCCGAGGGAGAGGGAGGGGTGCCGTGCCATCCCAACAGGGACACTCCTGAGAGGGAAAGGGGGAGCCGTGAGGAACTGCCTGGGACAGGAGCCCTAAACTGGGAGGCCCAATAATCCTCAGCAGAGGGTGCAGGGGATGGACGGGGTTTGGCTTGAAATGTGTGTCACCGTGGGGAAACTCAGCTCACCGGGTAAAGGCACTGACAGAAATAAACAGGGGCCTCGGGTGTGGCCACTTTACAGCCATCTTTGTAGCTTACTGGTCCCCAAATTCTCCCCTTTCTGATTATCTCCTATTCAAACACACCATTAAAGAGAGGATTCCGACACAAGTCGACTCTGCCTCCCTCCCCTGCCTCCTCCATATCCACAGAGTGAGACCTCTGAGCGAAGCCAGCAAGGCCCACCCAGAGAGCGCGAAGCCGGGCCAATGGGCTTCAGGTACAGTGGCTTCGCTTAGGGCTCTGGCATATGCCTGGCCCCAGCGTCGGAGTCCTGAGGGCTCCCCTTGGGGCCAGGAGGCCAATCACAGACCCATCCACCAGATGGGCATGTCCCAGTGATCAGCGTGTGGTCTGTCCTTTGGGCTGTCTGTCTGTCCAGGTGGGGGATTCATCGAGCCACAGGAAGTGAGTCCAGAGCTGGAGACCTGAGACCCAGACGGCTCCCACCTGAGGACAGGGACCTCATTATATCACAGCTACCCCACCTAGGCAACCAAGATCTCTCTTGTCCTGGGTGGCCAGGCGGGTCCCCCAGAATAGGGAGTTCCTGGAGGTGGACATCCCCTCTCCGTAGTTTTCCAGAAACTCTATGACAATTCCTGCCTCGCAGCAGCAAGGAGAGCCCCATGGAGCCCTGAGTGGTCCATCACCAGAGTCACTAGGGTCTAAGGGCATGAAAGGGGCCAATGGATATTCATGAGCTAACAGGGGAGAAACCCTTCCTCTGCCAAGGTCAAAGGCAGAGTTCAAAGAGACCTTAGAGACAGTCGAGTCCAATACTCACTTTCCAGAGGAGGACACGAAAGTTCAGAAAGGAAGGGAACCTGCCTGGTCACCCAGAATAATAGTGGTAGAACCAGGCCCTGCCAGTGACCAGCACCAGGATACAGCCTATCCCTGAAGAGCTCACCGTGTCCCATAGTGGGCATTCCTATCCACCTGTAAGGTGTTATTCTGCCAGTTTCCTGAGCTGCTCGAACAAGGGAGCCAAGGGGAAGACCTCCCTGAGATCCGCCCTGAGAATCACCTCCGAAGGCGCTGGTCCCAGGGATGCCAAGCCACGTGGGCCCAGAGCCCTGTGGGATCCAGAAGCATGAAAGGGGCCAATGGCGTTCTGGGCTCGTGGCCCCACCCAGAGCCTGGCACGTCCCCAATGTGTCAGTGACTCAAAAGGTGGCGGGCGGGTGGGCAGAAATCCTCATCTCCCTGGCTTTGTCTACCCCTTCCCATGCCCACGTGGGTGACAGCGCACACTTTTCTTCTTTTTGAAAAGAAGAAGCAAACCCCGCATCACCAGCTACACCCAAACACCCAGGTTCCGAGACAGGGCCAAGGCCCACCCACGGCTGTGGCACACCGATTCTCACTCTGCTTCTTGACACACTTCCTCTTTTCACAACCAAGTCTAATTATAAAAATAACAACCACAGGTACTATCGCACCCCGTGAAGTGGCCTGGGCACACGGCTTGGTAGCTTAGGAAAGTGACAGCTGAGGAAAGTGAGGTTCAGAGAGACTAAGTTACTCCTTCAGGTTCGGCCGGCGAGCGATGGTGCCCGGATTGGGCCCTGGTTGGGTAACTCTGAAGTCAGCACTCACGCCTCTACACAGTTTGGCCTTCGTGGCCTGGTTGACCAGAAGCCCTGAGAGGCAGGGCTGGGCCTGCCTGCACAACCTCAGTTTCTTAAGCTCCTGCAGAAGGAGTGGGTTGGAAACAAATGCACGCCCTCTTCGAACCAAAAGCAAGAACAGGCCAAAAAAATTCACTAGAAGGATGGGGGAGCTCTATTTCAGGAAAATTCTGCCAGTTCCTCAGCCGCCTGACCACAAGACAGGGGATGAAACGATGAAATGGAAGTCACATTCTACCCCAACATGCAGATCCCTCCAGGCGTGTTCTGTTGTTAGCAAAGCAAAGACTCCGAGGGCAGGCAAATACACCCGACCCGGCACTCACAGGAAAGCCGCCTGATCCCAGGCCCCTGCGCCTACCTCACAGCCCTCCGGGCCAGGCAGGTCCAGGCCTCGGGCTTCTCGTAGCACCATGGGCGGTGGGGCCGTGCCCCTCGAAGCCTTGGCCGTCACCCAGCTCCACAGGCAATGCATGGTGAGGGGCCGGAGCCCAGGGTCCCCGGCAGCCCTGGCCCCTTGTGCCGTGTCCCAGGGAAGGACGAGACAGAGAGGGTTTTTGTTGTCATGACTGTAGTGAACAGTCACTGCAGCCAAAAATAGTCTGTGCCGGGGAGCGGGGAGTCAGCACATACCTCCCGGAGCAGGTGCTGGTGCGAGACGCGCAGGCTCCAGCGGGCCTCGCTGCGGGGGGCCAGGGACCCAGGCGTCCAGGTTACCAGGCCACAAACAGAGAGGGTTTTCCCTGCCCCGCTGCCCTCTCCAAAAAGCCTGACCTGAGTCAACAAGGAGCAGGATGATTGTCTCCCTCCTCCCAGTGAATCATCTGGGCAACCCCCACCCCTGCAGCTCTCACACGTTTGGGACTGGGTGGTTTGGACACCCACTGGAAGAGCTGTACAAACTACTGGCTGTCAAAGTTCACGAACTGTACGCACACAAAACAGTGAGTTTTACTCTATATAAATGAAAGAGCAATGTACAAGGTTCAGGAGCTAACAGTGGCCAGAGGGGTTGAGGGGGGATTTTTTTTTTAACTTTTCTATATTTTCAAATTCTCCTACAATGAACATTTGTAACTAGATTTACAAAATGTCACCTGAAAATAACATGTAAAAAAAGGAAAGATGCTCAGGCGCCACAGAGGGAATGTGCAATGTGGTTCTATAAGACTTAAAGTGTGTGTGTGTGTGTGTGTGTGTGTGTGTTCATGACCCCGACTTTGTAGCCAGACTTCCTGGATAGGAATCCTGGCTCCACCACTTACTATCTGGAAGACCTGGGTCACTGATTTTCTCTCTTTTGTACGGGGGATAAAAGCATTGCCCCCTGCTATGAACTAAACGTTTGTGTGTCTCCAAAATTCACACGCTGAAACCTAATCCCAAACGTGGCGGTATTTGGAGATGGGCCTCCGGGGGGGGGTTAGGTCAGGAGGGTGCAGCCCTAGTGAGTGGGATTAGTGCTCTGGGGAAAAGACCCCGAGAGCCGCCTGGCCCTTCCACCACAAAACACAGCAGGAAGACGGCCATCTCTGCACCAGGAAGTAGGTCATCACCACACACCAACTCTGCTGGCACCTTGATCTTGAACTTCTCAGCCTTCAGAACTGTGAGAAATAAGTTTTTATTGTTTATAAGCCATCCAGTGTGTGGTATTTTTGTTATAGCAGCCTGAGGGCCTTCCCCTCGGGAAATGGGGCACAATGTCACCCTTGAAACCCCCAGGGGAGAGCCAGGTGACCCATTCCCATGGAGAGCTGTGGGGAGGGTTGAGGTGGGTGCTGCACTGCCAACTGTTATTGCTATCAGAGAGAGAGAGTATTTGTGCATGCTTCTTCTATAAGCGGGGCTAGGGTTATGGAGAGCTTCTTTCCTAGAACTGTAGCTAAAAAGTAACAGGGAAGGATCTGATTGGCTTTGCTTTGGTCATGTGCTCATATCAGAACCAATCCTAGGGCTAGGAAGAAGAAGAACTCCACCTGGCCCAACCTTTGGAGCACGGTAGAGGGTCTGAACATCAGGGCCAACTGCATTCAGGAAATGGGTTCCCATCAGAGGTAGAAGGTGCCAACTGTGAGGGTGCAGACGTTTCCAGGCAGAGGGAAAAGAACATACACAGGCCCTGAGTTATGACAGGAAACAATTTTTCATGTCCTCACATGAGGGGAAGAGAGAGGAAAGTAGGAGATGACATGGAAGGAGGCAGAAA
The DNA here is from genome assembly GCA_027563665.1 of Antrozous pallidus. Lineage (NCBI taxonomy): Eukaryota > Metazoa > Chordata > Mammalia > Chiroptera > Vespertilionidae > Antrozous > Antrozous pallidus. The sequence continues at coordinate 21,532,652 of CM050526.1, forward strand.
TGCCAAATAGGTCAGGGTTTTTAAGGTAATTGGTGTGTGTGTGTGTGTGTGTGTGTGCGCGCGCGCGTAATTTTATGCTGAGTGCAACAAGACACTCAGAAAACAAGATGATGGCCAGAACCGGTTTGGCTCAGTGGATAGAGCGTCGGCCTGCAGACTGAAGGGTCCCGGGTTCGATTCTGGTCAAGGGCATGTACCTTGGCTGCGGGCACATCCCCAGTAGGGGGTGTGCAAGAGGCAGCTGATCGATGTTTCTCTCTCATCGATGTTTCTGACTTTCTATCTCTCTCCCTTCCTCTCTGTGAAAAATCAATAAAATATATTTTAAAAAAAAAGAAAACAAGATGATGATTGGATTTGGCTCATGAAAAATGAGTAAAGGGGAGGGCAAAAGTCAATACATAGAGTGGTGTAGGTGCTATTGCATAAGTCCATGCAGTAGCTAGGGTTAGGGGAGTGGCAGTGGTAAAAAAAAAAAAGAGGCACAGACTTGGAATATGCATTCAGAGATCATAATAATCTGGCCACTCAGTGTGTGTGTGTGAGTGTGTGTCTGGGGGTGTGTGTGTGTGTGTGAGTGAAAATGAATTCGTGTATGGGTGGGGTCCAGCCAGCCTGGCCAGGGGAAGGGGACATGGGTGGTTGGCTGGCCTGCCTACAGGTTGAACTACTGTTTGAGGGGACAATTTGAATATTAGCCTTTTATTATAGAGGATATACACTGAGTGGCCAGATTATTATGCGTTCAGAGATCGTAATAATCTGGCCACTCAGTGTATATTTGGAAACAGAGCTCATGGGATTTGCCAGTCAATTGAATGTGGGGGTTTAGGAAATGGAAGGGTTCAGAAATGACTCCTCAGTTTCTCTCTAGAGCAACTGACAGATGAGTCGACAGGCTCAGTCAGAGAGGCAAGAGACTTGTCCACGGTCACATCACTGGCAAGTGGCAAAGGTGAGGTTTTGTCTGCCCCCCAACACCAGGTTCTGGGCTAATTCCAGGGGTCAACCTCTTAAGCTGTCTTGTTTCCCAATCTCGCTGCCTGCCCAAGGGTACACAGCTAGAAGCAAGGACCAGTGAAATTTAGATGCTGAATTTTTTCAAAAAGAAGGGTAATGAGAAAGGAGACTTTTGCTTTATAATAATTAAAACTGTGGTGTTGACACACATATTTCCCAATATCTAGCTGTTCTAGAGCAATCTCGCCTTTGAGGCAGGCATTCCCAGGAGGAGGAGGGGCAGACACGAGCTGAGCCGACAGTCCAGGAGCTAGGTGGTCCCGGAGGAGGATCGGGTGCACACCAAGCCAAAACCATCTCACAGCAGGGCTACAACACACTGTCTCACTCAATCCAACCCATCCCGGCGCCAGCAGGAGCCAGAGGCAGCCAAAGACCTCCCCCAGGGGCCCTGCATTCAGCCTCTGCAGTCCCCGATGCGAGCTCCTGGGGCCACGGGGGCCGAGACACCAAACTCTGGATAAACTGTCATTCAACAAGAACACCTCCTCTATAAGTGCCAGCCCGAACAGGGCCAAGCTCATGATTTTTCAGATCTCTAGACACCAGGGGCACCTCTACTCTCAAGGCTTAAAACAGACACTTTGGCTCAGGATCAGAGAATGACATCACCTCAGTAACTGGGAAGAGTGACATACGCAAGTTCCGTAGGGACAGGAACTCAGGTGCAGTGCCCAGAATAGCACCTGGCACACAATGGGCGGTAAATACACTCACTGAGTGAGTGCATGACCGGACCAATAGGGAAAAACAGGACAGGCCCTCAGCTCTGTACCTTCCACATCTCATCCTTTCCTCCCTCCGGGCCAGTCAGTCGCTTTGCATTATGGTTGTCTGCAGATGTGTGTGTCCCAAGACCCTGTAAGCTCCCCAAGGCAGACTGTAATTTGTTCATAATTAATCCCCTGTGATAATGAATCGTGGGATAAGACACGTTTTCAATAGGTATAGAATAGATTTGAGGGAAGGAGGGGAGTGAAGAAACAAAGGACAGAGGGAGGAAGAGAGAGAGAAAGAAAGAATGGGGGAGGGGAGAGGAAGGAAGGGAGGATGAGGAGGGGAAAGGGATATTGAGAGAAAGCTCAATTCAGTTATATAGCTGTACACGGTAGCCCCAGGCTGGGCTATTCTGGGTAAGATGTCAGATGACAAAATCATGTAGGAAGACAAGCCTGGCTTTGGAGTCACAAGGATGTGAGTTTGAACCCCACCCCAGCTTTCAGCTGGCTGTGTGATGCCAACAGGTCACTCAACCTCTCTGAGCATCAGTTTGCTTATCCATACAATGAGGATCATGGTATCTTCCCACCCCAGATACAAGGGTTTTACAGGACGGTATACTCCACCTTGCAGTTTGCCCCTTTCCTTCCAACCTCAGCTCTTTGCCTGGCTGGATGGGTTACCCCAGCATGCCAGTCCCCTGCCCAGGCCTCCTCTCCCTTCCTCAGTGGGGAGTACTCTGTGGCCCAAGCCCATTGGGCTGGTTCTGAGATCTCACTTCCTTGGTACCAAGTGAGCCCCCAGTGTAGACCCGGGGTGCGTGCCACATTCTGAGGAAGCTCCCGGCTGCCAAAAATCCGGCCTCTGGCTCCCGAAGGGCGAGGGTGGGACGGGAGGAAGGGGGTGGGGAGGAGAGGCTAGGAGGAAGGCAGCAGGGTTCATGGTGATTAAAGCTGCACCTAAGAGCCAAATTCCAGTTCATTTTTCTGGTTTAATCTTAACACAGCCTCCTGCCTCTTACAGCCTACATTTGGGGGGGAGGGGGGCGGTGGTGGGGACAGAGCGATGACGACCCTCCCCCCCCCCAGGCCAATGGTGGCAGAGGTAGGGGAGAACTCTTCCCCACCCCCAAGAGAAGCCTGATTTAAACATGGGAATCAAGGATAGGAAAAAGGAGAAAGAGAAACCTGCCCAGTCAGGGCCACAACAAAAATGCCTTACCGGCCCCACTTCCATCTTCCGTTCTAGGAAACACCGCCGGTGTGAGCCGACTCCGGGCCCGCGCCGGGCTCTGGCCGGGCTCCCGCCGGGCTCCCGCCGAGCGGCACCCACCTCCCACCTTCGCCTGCCAGAACTGATCCCAGCCCGTGCCTGCCGCTTCCTTTAACAACTTCCAACGGGGAAGCGGCTAAAGGAACAAATGGCCCCGCGCCAGCAGGCTCTGAAATCATCTCCCGGCTGCAGCCAGAGCACGGAGCTGTGAGTCCGAGTGTTTAACCCGTGGAAGGAGGTGGTGGTGGTGGAAACAGCCCATGTGTGAGTGGATGTCATGGGAGGGAGGAGCCCTACCTTCCACCCCTCCATGCGAGCGATCCTCTTCCTTGCACCCATCCCCATGGCGAATCCCGCCTCCCCACTCCTGGGAGTTTGATTTTCCGTGAAACAACCCTGCCGTTCTGTCTCTCTCGCACGCACACACTTCAGTGATAACGCAGATAAAACCCCGACCCCGGCACCTTGCACGAACCCACCTGGGACCTCACCAGCCTCCTCGCAGACCAGGCCTTTCCAAACCCTTCCCATGGGGTCGGCACCAGCTCTCTGACCGCGGGGGTCTTTGTAGGTACTGTTCCCTCTGTCTGGCGTGCTCTTCCCTTCCGGCCTGGCCAGCTCCTGGTCCTTCCCTGACCTTCCCAGGCCGAGTTCGCCGCCACATCCCACAGAGCCCAGGCCGGTCAGGCACTTGGAGCCAGCTCTGAGTACGAGCTCTGGGACCAGGGACAGTGTCTTTGCCCAGGACCCCTCCAGGGCAGGCTTCAGGCCTGCACAGCCCAATACTGCAACAGCCAAGTGGCTACTTAAATTAAAACAAGACGATGATTGGATTTGGCTCCTGGAAATTGAAATTTGGCTATTTACGTTAAAATTCATTAGGATAAAACCTAAATTTCAGTTTCTCCGTCACCCTGTGCTCCGTGGCCACAGGGAGGGCTCCCACGGTGGTCAGAACAGTATGGAGCGTTTCTGTCATCACAGAGTTCCACTGGACAGTGTCACTGACCAAGGTCTGATAGCTGGGCACACACATAAAGGCTCCTCCCAAGTCATCTGTCTCCAGCACCCCGGAAGAGGGAACGAAGCAGGAACCAAAGGCCATGCACGCCAGAGGCCCCGCTGCCAGCGCTGGAGCTGCAGAGGGCGGAGATATGACTAGCGGGCGGAGGAGAATCAAGCGTGTATTCAGAGCCCCTGCACCACCCAGAAACCGGGAAACAAGCACCGTCCCACGGCCATGTCCATGTCCGTCCTCTCTCTTCATCCAGCAGAAAGGCATTCTTTCCTGGAAACTTTGTGACCACAAACCAGTGACCACAATCTAAAGCCAAAAGCTGAAATAATATTTAGATAACCCTAGAGAAATGGACCCCAGGAGGGCGATGCTAAAAAGGAAGAAGGAGATCATACACACACATCTGGCGACACACGTGTATGATGTGTGTATCTGCCGGAGAGAAATCAGGAAGCCACGAAGGGTCGAGATGGCGGAGAACTCATCAAAGAGGTCGAGGGGACAAATCCTACCACACAAAGACCAGCCCCAGAGGCCCCTGGGGAGCAAACCACTGAGGACTGACCACACCAGTTCTGAGGCGCTTCAGCACCAAGAACTCGGCACAAGAAAACTGTCAGACTTCCTGGATTTGGATACCTTCCCCTCCCAAAACAAACAAACAAAAGGACAGAGAGATAAGAAACCCTGTCTTGTTTTTTAAATAAATATGTTTGTATTGATTTCAGAGAGGAAGCGGGGGCGGGAGGGGGGGTGGCGGGGGGAGAGAGAGAGACAGAAACATCAATGACGAGAGAGAATCATTGATCAGCTGCCTCCTGCACGCCCACACTGGGGATCGAGTCTGCAACCCAAGCACGTGCCCTGACCGGGAATGGAACCGTAACCTCTTGGTTCGTAGGTCGACACTCAACCACCGAGCCATGCCAGCTGGGCAAGAGATCCTGTTTTAAAGTCTGACACCTTCAACCTCCGTTCCAGGGCAACTTTCCGTAATTCCTTCCCCAGCAAACACTTGCCACGGGCTCCCCCCGGGCCGGGGGCTGTGCCGCTGGGCACACAGCCTCCCCTGGGCACAGGCCAGAGCCGTGGATGTGTGCCTCGGTGTGCGCGGGTGGACGCTCCTCAAACAGTCATCCCTGGGATAGCTTGGAGAAATCTCTTACTGGTCTACCATGAAGAATGAGATGGATTTGCACAAACTAACAGAAAGATGAGATTAAGACTATAAACTGCACAAGGATATGTATTCTGTGATCCCATTTTAGCAACTCTAACAAAAAAGGGAAACAAATATTTACATAACTATTTATATATAAATAGAAACCATGTGGTGCTCTAGATTGGAAAAACTGGTGAAAATCTAAACAGATTTTAGAGTTTAGTAAATAGTAATGTATCAACGTTGTTTTCTTAGAACGGACAAGTATACAGTGGTGGTGTGCGATGCTGATGATGGGAAAGTGGATGAAGGGTTTATGTGGGAACTGTACTCTGCAGCCTTCCTATAAACCTAGAACTTTCCCAAAACAAAATGGCTATTTAAGAAAATAAACAATGGTTTAGACTTCTGCTCAGAAGTAGAAGGATTCTAGCTCTGAGGTCAACTTTGGAAAGGCCTGGGTTTTCATGCTGTTTGGAATATTGGTTTCTGAAATCTGCACCTATCTTTGATGGGTGGAATCAATTTTTACTGACAGCACACAGGCTCCATTAGGGCCTGGGGGGGGGGGGGGGGCGGTGGATCGGTGTCAGTCAGAGTCCACTGTCTGCGTTAAAAAAAAAGAACTACAACTAAAACCGGTTTGGCTCAATGGATTGAGCATCAGCCTGCGGACTGAAAGGTCCCAGGTTCGGTTCCAGTCAAGGGCATGTACCTTGGTTGCTGGCAAATCCCCAGTAGGAGGTGTGCAAGAGGCAGCTGATCGATGTTTCTTCCTCATTGATTGATATTTCTGACTTTCTATCCCTCTCCCTTCCTCTCTGTAAAAAATCAATAATATATATATATATATATATATATATATATATATATATATATATGAAAATAGAACCACAACTAGGGCCAGCCTTGAGTCCTGTGCCTGGGAAGCCCTCGAACCCTGGGCCCCAGTGCTGTGCTCCCAGACAGGTACAAGGAGAAGCATGTGCAAGCAGCAGAACCCAGCAAAGGCAGCCCCGCCCCCTCCCTGCTAGCAGGCTGGGATGACTACAGGAAACAGCCCCTCTCCCATCCCTGAGAAGTCTGGCCCGGGGCCCAAGACCCAGGTGAGGGTTGCGGGAAAGATGCAGAGCGTCTTTTAGAAAAGGGTCTGGAGATTGTTGGGGGAAGATGGGTGACACTAGGCAATGCCCCCAGGCACCCGCCCCCCTCCTGTTGGTGAGGATGCCCTGTGCGGCCTTTGGAACACACAGGGGATGGGAGGCAGGCACTTAACCTAGCTCCAGTCGACGTGTCTCTACATACGGAAGGGAAAAAGCAAGAGCTCTGCCTGAAACATGTTCGTTTCATGATCTCCAAGTCACTGGAGAGGTCACTGGGAAGCTGCAGATGATCCCTAACCCTCCCTGGCCCTCCGCCCAGCCCCACCCTCAGAGCTCTCTGCGCAGACTCTGCCCCAGTCCTCCACGCCAGGGAACACGCTGGCTCCCAAACCACAGGCTTTGGGGCTCTCCTGCCTGCCTGACCCCTGCATACAAAGGAGCTTGCCCCTCACTTAGCACCCAGCTCTGACGCATCACTCATGACCTGGTGACTCAAACATCACCTGACTCAGTCTCTGCTACGCCTCTGGGACTGACTGGAAGACCCCTGTTCTGGCTGCCACCACAGGGCTCTCTAGGGGCCAAAGAGCCCCTGCAGCTGGCCTCCCATTCTGGTGCTGGCTTCTGCCCTGGGCACACCTGAGTCTCCGGCACGCTTTGCATCTCTGGAGATCCAAGGGAACCCCTTCAAGGAGCTAAGTCACCTGCCAAAGATGTCTTACTTAGGCCCAAGAAAGGGGAGTTAGAAGGCGCAGTTTGGAGTCCAGCGGGCCTGGGCCTGAACTATCCCTGTGATGAGCTCCGGGACCCTCGAAGAGCCGGTGACCTCTGCACCCAGTGGTCCTCGTCTGTCAAGCAGGGAGGATGTTGATGAGATGCTGGGCAAGTCACTGCCCTTGTGGGCCCCGGTGTCCTCAACTGTGAGTTGTGAGAACTGCTTTCCGTCTCTGAGATGTGAGGAGGGGAGGGGTGAGTGCTGAGGCTGGGCTGGGCTAAAGGGACCATTCAATTCTCCACAGTCTCCAAGCCCATGGTTTTTAAATCTGTGATCATGGATGAAGCAGTACATGTTCAGAGCTCCTTCCTGTACGGCAGAAAACTGTCAGGAGGCAGTGGGCGAGGAGATGGATGGAGAGACATAGCTCACTATGCATACTTAACAATGCTCAAGGAAACTCCTCACAGAGCCGTTTCCCTCAACCTGCACACTGGCCACCTTGTGGTATATGCCTGCCAGCTTCTTAAAGGCTGGCATATACCACAAATATGAGGGCCTCTGGGGCCGGGCCAGGCTGTAAGGTGCTGAGAGCTCCCCGGTGGCCCCCTCATGAACCCCTCTCTCCTGCCAGGCACAGGAACCTTTTATGCTGGTGTCACTTCCTGTCCAGGAATCTCTCCTGGAGAAAATCCCTAAATATACAAATAGCTTCATAAATAATAGTAACCACTAGGTTACAGATAATAACCAACGACTGGAATTAACCTCTAGCCGGTCAACTACATCACATATATTCAATCAAACATTATGCAGCCACTTAAAAAAGGGGGGCTTACTGATAAGTTATGAGAATATGGGGAAAACTTGATTAGCATATCAAATGATAAAAAAATAAGAGCAAAAATCTAAAAATGCTTATTCAGGATGGTTTAAACCAGTGCTGCCCAATAGAAATATAATGGAAGCCACATCCTTAAATTTTTATTTTTGAGTAGAAGCATTTTAAAAAGTAAAAGTTAATTTTAATAAGATTTTCTTCAACTTAATACATTCATAATAGTGTCATCAACATGTACTAAATATAAAATGTTATTAAGTAGTTTACTTTCTTTTTCTTCTTCTTCTTCTTCTTCTTCTTCTTCTTCTTCTTCTTCTTCTTCTTCTTCTCTTCTTCTTCTTCTCTTCTCCTCCTCCTCCTCCTCCTCCTCCTCCTCCTCCTCCTCCTCCTTCTTCTTCTTCTTCTTCTTCTTTTTGTACCAAGTCTTCAGAATGCATTTCAACTCAGGGAATTCATATCTTTGAAATTATAGTACATCTCAGTGTGGACTTGCTAAGTACCAAGCAATAACAGCCACACTGCCTAGTGACTACCACATCAGACTGCACAGGCCTAATCCATTAGAATATGTGCAAGGACTTAATAATAAAAATTAAAAGAAGACCAGAAAGAAATGTCAAAATCTTAATGATCACAGACTTTCGCTGAGTGGTGGAAATATGAATGTGATTTTTCCTCCCTCTTCCTGTTTTGTTAAAATGTCTACATACAATGAATTTGTGTTACTTCAGCAAATAGCAAGAGTCCATCTTTACTTTTAGAAGGAAGGGGTTTAAGACCTGAATGGGTGCATTGCACCTGCCAAGCACCGATTTATTTACGGCCACGAGAGCTGTCCTGTACTCGACACCTCGCAAAGGGACACTCTCCATGAATGCTAGCTGGTTAGTTGGCGGGAGGGTAGGTTGGGTGGATGGATGGGAAGAGGGAACACAGTGAGGGAAAGAGTATAGTATAGCAGTTACAGGAAAAAATTCAACTCAGACCCTTGTTTCCAAAGCCCAAATCTATCACTTACGAGCTGCATGGTTTTAAACAAGTCACTGAACCCTTCAGTGCTTGACTTTCTTCAGGGACGAAGTGGCAATGGTGACAGCAGTTCTTTCACAGGGCTCGTGAGAACTAAGTGAGTTTATCTCTACAAAGCGTTTGAACACAGTGTCTGTCGCACAGCCAACGTTTCCGGAAATGTTGGCTGCTGTCCTTACGGTGAACCAATAAGTGACCGGTGCGGTCAGGCTGTCTGGCTTATAAAGCAGTGGCACCAGGACACAGGCCAGAGCCACATTTACCCCGGGTCCCCTCTGAGAGTAGACAGCATTGCCCCCCAGTCCGGATTTGCGTGTGGTCCCTTTGCTTGACTCACCCCATACCCCAGCCTCAGCTTCAAGTCCCCATGACCCTCATACCTGCACCACCTCTGGCCTCACATTGAAGGTGTAGAGCCAGTCGCTGAAGCGAGGGTAGCTGTTGAGCTCTGGGGTCCTCTCACCAGGAGCCACGCTCAGCTTGCACTGCCGCTGCTTGCAGATATACCGGACCAGCTTTGCCTGCGGAGAGCCCAGAAAAGAAAAGGTGGTTCACAGAGGGCATGTGCTCGTGGCTGCCCTGAGCACACACGCTGTAGGGGAGCTCTGGCAAACAGGAGCCTGCTGGATTCCCCTTTGCTGCCATGCGACGTACTGAAGCAGAAAGCGGGGAAGGCAGACAGGGGTAGAGTCTGGTAGAGCCAGCAGGAAACCTGGAAAACCACCCATAACCCTCTACCCAAACCAAGGGTAGATGACATGCCTCAGGCTCGGGACATGATCCTCAGAGAGGAATGGGCAAGACTGGTCAGAACAGAGGCCGGCGTTAAAACATAAGAGGACTTCCTGCTTGAGCGAGGGAGGTCAGGCTGGGGGGGCGGGGAGGGTTAGTAATTGATGAGATGGACGATGTGGGTTTTGAGGATCATGAGTAACCTCCCACTTAGGATGTGTCCAGCCGAGAATCAGACTGCCTGGGTTGGGATCTGGGGGCTCAGGCACACCCTAGCCCTGTGACCTTACACTAGTTAACACCCCACCCCCAGAAAGGCCTCAGTTTCCTCCTCCGGGAAACAGGGATAATAATAGAACCTCCCCGGTGAAACAGACAAAACCCTCCATGTGTGCCTGGCCCACGAGTGCTGGCCGTGCCCACTGGGCTGCGGCAGCATTAGTAAGGGTCCGTGACTCGCGCCCCACAATAGGCTCTCAGGACCCGCCCCCTCAAGTGTATGCTTAAAACTTCAAATATAAAAGGCTTAGGTAAGGTCAACCTGACGTTCTCTTGGACACATACTGGGCACCGCCTGGGTGGCCCGCAGTGGACTGAGGAATGCAGAGGGGGCAGGATATGCAGGGAGGGTACAGCCCAGGGCCAATTAAAAGGAAGGGGGGATGGCCCTAACCGGTTTGGGCTAGTGGATAGAGCGTTGGCCTGTAGACTCAAGGGTCCCAGGTTCGATTCTGGTCAAGGGCATGTACCTTGGTTGTGGGCACATACCCAGAAGGGAGTGTCCAGGAGGCAGCTGATCGATGTTTCTCTCTCATGGATGTTTCTGAGTCTCTACCCCTCTCCCTTCTTCTCTGTAAACAGTCAATAAAATATATCTTTTTTTAAAAAAAGAAGGGAGGATGGGCTCCAGTAGATGGAAATGAACGCGCCGACTTGGCTGAGATCAAGTGACCCCTGGACCCAGGGAGAACTGTCCAGATGTTGACCAGACTCCACTGGCCTCATATTGGTGACCTTCAGCTCCCCCAAGCGGCAAGCACCACCTTCAAAGTCTTGAGCAGAAGCCCTCCCCTTGGAGCCACTTCCCAGTCCTCCTACCCCTCAAAGGGTTGTGCTGTGGATGCATTCCTTTATCTTCCATCTGTATGTTTTTCTAAACAGCACAGTCACAACACTAATGAGTCACTAATGCCCGTTGTAATTTAAATGTCAAATATCTAGGAAGGCTCCCGATGTCCAAAGAGGAGTTCTTGACCATTTTTGCACCAGGGACCCCTTAGGCAGTGTGGGGAGGTTCCTATCTCTAAGAATAATGCTTTTAAGGGTGCAGAACAAAACACTTAAGATGATAAAGAAAACCGATTACATGTAAATACATGTCTCAAAACATTACTTAAGGTGGCTATAGGGCACCGGAAGCTTCCTTATTAAAGCGGGGCCTCGGGGCATTGTCACTGTGAAGTTGTGCTATTCCAGGCGGCTCCACACGGTGATGTGATATGGAAACAGCTGTGCTTTCTACTGGTGACCGAGTCACACAGATTTGCTAAGACAACTGGGCCTTGTTGCCTCCATCCAAACGGAGCAGCACCCTGAATTTCAGGTAAGGTTAATGAAAACGAATTCTCCCCAGACTCCAGGGAAAGAACCTTTGTGGTCGGAGGGATGTGAGGCATGAAAAGAGACCCATCATGACGACAAAACCATTGCTCCTGCAGCAGCCTTTCTGAGATCTCCCCCAGAAACCTGACTGGTCCCAAGCTCACAACCTGCTGGACTCAGCGGCCCTGGCCCGCTCGCATGGCCCTGACCTTGGCTAAGTCCGGCTACCGTCAGAGGGCTCAGTGGCAAGTGAGGATACTTGCTAGAGAGGGAACACTGAGTCGGAACAAAAACAATTCCACTCAGCTGCACAGTTTCTATGAGTGAAACCTAGACAAAGGCAAGCCCACGGCCGCTCTCCGGGCCTGCACTCCGGCCCCTCGCGGACCCAGAGCAGACTTTACTAATCAGACATTCTCCACCGCGGCTGGCAACTCCCAGGCTGCCACACAAGAAGTATATTTGGTGTCCTAAGCCCCTGGAACATCTTCAGAGCATGGAGCTTAGAAGTGTGAGGACACAAATGCCTCTTGCATCCTACAGACCTAGGTAGAGGTGCTCATGCCACATACCCACACTCACCCCACTCTGGTCCATCCCTCCCCGAGTGTGACCAGACGCCCCAGCCTTCTTTTCTAGGCTCATCTCCATCCCACTCAAGGCGCACACTCACCTAAAAAATACTATTTCCTATACTTTCCTACCCGCTGGGCCTCTGCTCAAGCTGTCTGCTCTGGCCGGAAGTCCCTCCCTCCTCCAGCCACAGCGTCCTTGGCCTGGGCAAGACTTCCCCGGGCCTGATTAGAGTTCCTGTCTCCCCTTCCAAAGTGGGCTGTCTGCGTCGCTATGGCAGCCCCTATCACAGCCGGTCTCAGAACAGAGCTTCTGAGCAGACATGAGCTCCCAGGGCAGCGGACAGAGAACAGGCTTTGTTTGGAGTTTAACAGAATCCGAGTTCAAATCTAGGTTCTGCCATTTACCAGTTGTGTGACCTCATTAATGTTTCTGAGCTTGGTTCTCTCGCCTGCACAACAGGAATGATAATATCCAGCTCATTCGTGCGTGGTCCACTGGGAGGACCGAACTATAGTATGGGAACCCCCCAATGACTAGGCTAGTCACCCTATTATTACACATCACGGCAGGGACAGTGTCTATCTCTCTGTGACTGTCCCCACATGCCTATGACTGCACGTGGCACACAGCTTGTGCTCAAAAATCGTAAGGAAGGAAGGAGCCAAGGGAACACGTGAAAATGTTTTTCGCCAGGCCTTCCCTCCACTCCAAACTGCTCTCAAACCACAGCTTCAAAGAGCTGACTAAAGACAGGGCAATAAATCAAATAAGTCAAATTCTTTTCCACATTAACCCAAGAGGCCGGGCTGTTGGCACGAGCGGCAGCAGCAGTGAAGGCCATCGCCACGGGCACGAGAGCTTCCAGGGCCATGACTCTGGGAGCTGATTAATAACGTCCATTCTGCACAAGACTTTGGCCATCACAAGTCAACATCAAGATCAGCCAATCTGGCCTCAGCAGTGAGCCAGGGTTTGGGGCTCTCGCTAGTTCAGCCCCCTCGGGCATGTCCAGCCCTTTTTCAGCCACCAGGCCCTCTGCCAAGAGGTTCTCTAGGCTCAGCTTAGGTACCCATTCCTCTGGGAAGCCTTCCCCAGGCCTCCCAGCCCTGCTCCTGAGCCCCCTGCCTGCTCCTCCATCAGATCACAAACTGAAGTTCTTACATTTTACTTGTCTGCTTCCTTCTTTCACCTGGGAACTCCATGAGGCCAGGTGCCTGGCCTATGTTTTGTGTTTTTTCATTTAAAAAAAAAAAATATATATATATATATATATATTTTTATTTCAGAGACAGAGGGAGAGGGAGGGAGCGAGAGAAACATCAATGATGAGAGAATATCATTGAGTGGCTGCCTCCTGCATGCCCCCTACTGGGGATCAAGCCTGCAACCTGGGCATGTGCCCTTGACTGGAATCGAACCTGGGACCCCTCAGTCCACAGGTCAACGCTCTATTCACGAGCTAAACCAGATAGGCCTTGCTCAGCACCAGATCCCCAGGAATCAGCACAGCACCTGGCCCATGGTTGACTATTGTAAAATCTTTGTTGAATATATAAATGAACACATAATACGTTTTTGAGGCCCTAGCAGGCACATAACATCTGCCAAAATGACAACAGAAAACAAATGCTAATGGGGCAAGTGAGGACTGAGAGTCTCAAAGAACCAGGGCAAGTTCCCCAGAAGAGGAGCGAGCAGTTGCCAAGAGCGATCCCTGCTGGCCGGTGGGTGGTGGGATTGTGCAGAACTCACTGCACCCAGTGAACAACCCATAAGCCGGCGGGCAGGGCTGGTGCCCCATGGCCCGCAGGCCTGGTGTCCTGTTGGTTGCCACCTCCCAGAGCCCCAGAGAAGAAGTGACACCTGCAGGCCTGGGTTCTGCTGAAGGAGCAAAGCTGTTCTCACCCACAACGGGTGGGGGTGCTGGGGTGCAGCAGCTCACATCTGAGCTGAATAAGGCTGCTCTCACTTTTGGGAAAGTTGGTCAGAGTCGCAGAAGCACCCAGGGGCTACTTTCCCAGAGAAACTATGGTGGGGCCTGCCAGCCCAGCCCAGGGGCTTGCAAGGGGACCTTTCATGAGGAGACTCATTTTCTCTTAACCACAAAACCGCCAGATACAAAGTTTCTGAAAAAGAAAAGCACCTGGGGGTTCAGCTAGGGACCCGCAGCAGGAGGGAGTCATTAGCACTCTGGCCGAAGGGGAGGAGGAGCCTGGGCTAGAACCGAAGTCTCACCCCACCCCTGCCCTGACACTCAGCCTGGTTTACAGAAAGACCAGAGGGGCATCAAGTCAGCCCACAAACAAGTGTGTGTGTGTGTGTGTGTGTGTGTGTGTGTGTGTGGCGGGGATGGTGGTGGTGGTGTTATCCATACACAGTACACAGCAAGCGCTCACTAAGTGTCCTAGGCTCAATGACCTAGCCTCTGGTCCCAGCTCTGACATTTAGATCAAGGATCTTGGGGGGAAATCCCTCTTAGCTCAGCTTCAATCTCACCCCCTATAAAAAGGGTATCATGCTATGGAAGTTGGGGCCAAAGTAACTAATATAAAAGTGCTTGGAACAAGAAAAAAATACATTCAGGTCCGACTACGTTACTATTGGTTATGCCAACAAGTCCAAGAGGAAGCACAGATCTGTGGAAAATTGGCTCTTGAGACAGACAAACCTGGCCTCAAAGCCCCTCACCACCACACTCCCCAGCAGGACACAACCTGAGCCCCAGTTTCCCCATCTGTAAAATGGGGTTGATCTGTTTCAAAGGGCTGTTGTGAAGATTTACAGAAGATAATATGGATGTAAGATGTTCACCCATTCAGTGGTAGCTGCCGTGGGTGGCAACCTCACCAAGCTAAGTCTTCAGGCTCTCATAACCTCCCTGGGCAACAGGGAAGATGTGGGTGGGATCACACCCATTTTAGAGACAGAGCTAACGAAGACCCCAGAGGCTGGACTGGCCTTTGGGACAAAGCTGGTAGAAATCACAGATTAAGTACGCTTATTTTAAAGGCATTCGGGCCAAGGCCAGCTCTCCAGTTGACTCTGGGGACCCCGATACATCCCTTGCCTCAAAGTGCTCACACCTCCGCACCGGCACCAAAGGCCATGGCCGGAGTGGAGCTGCATGGACTCCAGGAAGGCCACCTGCCCAGACGAGCACCGTGCCCCTCATCTGGCATCCTCATCAACCTCCAATGCGATCTGCCGCCTCTAGCTACTCCAGCGTGACTCCCAAACAGGCCTCCCAACGCAGGCCGCCATGAGCATCACTTCCGTGGAGTGAGGCCTGTCGGACATCCTGAAGAGCAGACACCTGCCAGATTTCCCAGAGCACATGCCACAGGAAAGAAACTTCCGCAGGAACAGGAAGCAGCTCCCAGAACTACAAGGAACGCAGAAACACGCGAGGCCTCACATGTCTGCTCTGCTCAAAGCTGCCAAGTGCAGGGACCTCAGCCTCCCCTGGGGTGGGGGGGGGGGACTTTTGCCTTGTTTATTCTTCCTGTACATGGAGCCTAAACCTGCCTCCCCGTAGCTGGTATGCATCACTCAGGGCCACTCGCCCTTCAGAGCACATCACGGCTGTCATAGGGACCCACGAGCCAGGCCGACCAGGGACACGGGGCTCCTCTGCAGCCACGAACAGAAATCCCTAGGATGCCGAAACCGGTTTGTCTCAGTGGATAGGGCATTGCCCTGCAGACTGAAAGGTCCTGGGTTCAATTCCGGTCAAGGGCATGTACCTTGGTTGCGGGCACATCCCCAGTAGCGGGTGTGCAAGAGGCAGCTGATCAATGTTTCTCTCTCATCGATGTTTCTGACTTTCTATCCCTCTCCCTTCCTCTCTGTAAAAAATCAATAAAATATATATTTTTAAAAATCCCTAGAAGATAGCCAGTGTGCTTCAGTGGTAACTGCCCTGCCCCCAAATGCTGGCCAAAATGCTCGTCTTGGCAGAAACCTCTCGCAGGCGGAATTCCCGGGGCGGCTGGACGGTGGCCAGCCATTGTGCCGGGCTGGCCAGGCGGTGCAGTGGTAATAACCAAACAAACACACCACCTGGTGCACAGGTGTGCCGCACCTCCTGTTTACCATCAGAACCTGTTCTCACTGGTCGGGGCCATGCCTACCATGAGTTAAATGTTCCCCCACCCCCAGTGGGAAACACGGGCGTGGCAGCCAGGCAGACCTAAGTCCCACCCCTGGTGCTATCACTTACCAGCTGTGTGGCGGTGACCAGTTTGCTTTAACCTAGCTTACTCATCTGTAAAGTGAAGAAAATAAAATTCCCTGCGGGATTCACGTATGCAATGCCCAGAACACACGAGGTGCTCACTGAACTGGATGCATATCAGTTCCGCTCAGCCCGCCAGCACGGCCTTACTGAGGAGGAGAGGAAAGTCTTGCGGCCAGTGCTCTTTGGACTCTGTCTTATCCAGGCTCTGCCCTCTGCAGAAAGCACGTCTCTCTGAACAACTGACTGCAAACGAAGTCTGCTGCGCCCTAAAACTTTCAGTGCCCGGGACAAGGGGGTCCTTTCTGGGTGACCCCCAAATCCATGATCCAGGCTACGGAAGTGGCCAGATGCCACCGTGTGTCACCTTCACCCCGGCTCGGATGTGGGCTGCTGCAGGACCCTCAGCAGATCGTTACTCTTCTCCGTATCCCGGGTCTTTAGGTCTGAAGCAGGCAGACAGGTCAGACTACGGGGCAGAGGTGGCAGATGTTTAAGTACACAGGGACAGACGAACCCCAGGTACAGGCAGAGGTGGACCCCGGACTCTGGTGTACAGCAGCAGGCTCTCTCAATCATGGGACTCTACATCCATGCTCTATGGTCAACCCTCGTAGTAATGATTATCTCTTCCACTTACGCAGCACCTCATCGCCTCTTTCCCTGGATTCTCAATGAAAACTTCAGGAGGTAGAAATTGTAGTAGATCCCTGACAGCCCACTTTCACACAACCCCAAAGCTGTCACCGAGGGTGTCATTCTCCCCACAAAACTCCGTTACCGACACCTGAAAGCATCACACATCCTTGTAGGCTCTTGATGCGAAAGACTGTGCACTCAACATCAAGAGGAGAAAAACAGAGCTACGGCAAGATGTGGGTGCTGGTTGGGCAGCCTGCTTGGCTCAGTCACCAGCTGAGACACAAACCCACCCCGCAAACAGGAATACGTGATTCTGAGTCCAGCATCAGCACAGTGACAAGTGTGGCTCGTCACTCAGGGTCACTCACAAATAGGCAAACCACAGGGGCTGAACCCATGAGACTTACAGCTGTATTTTATCATCTCATCTTACAAGTGAGAAAACTGAGGCACCAAGAGCTTTGTAAGTTTCTCGAATCATGAAGTGACTCAGGACTCAATGCTCTGTTTCTTTCCACCATACCTTCTCCCAAAACGACTCCTGCTATTCACCCCCTAAGCTCCTCTAAGCTGTCCTGATGGGCACAAGCAGGATGGCAGGGGCATGACCTACCTCTCTTGTGGCCTGACATGCAAATGCAGTAATGCCCAGGCTGTGCCAAGCAGGGAGTCCTCTGAAGAAAGACTGCAGGCTACCCCCACACACTCTCCAAACGTGTCCAGTCACACTGTGTGCCACTGCCGCTAATCCTGGTGGCAATAACCTACCCTCTGGACCAGTGGTCGGCAAACTCACTAGTCAACAGAGCCAAATATCAACAGTACAACAACTGAAATTTCTTCTGAGAGCCAAATTTTTTAAACTTAAGTTTCTTCTAACGCCACTTCTTCAAAATAGACTCGCCCAGGCCGTGGTATTTTGTGGAAGAGCCACACTCAAGGGGCCAAAGAGCCGCATTTGGCTCATGAGCCGCAGTTTGCCGACCACTGCTCTGGACTATACCCGATCCCTGGCTCCAAACCAGCTCTAAATTCATGAAAACGAGCCACCATCCTGCCTGTACCTGGGGCTGCCGCTTCCAAGGAGATCCCAGCATGGATGCAGAATGAGGTGCGGCACCTAGCCGGCCACTCCCACTCCCTTCCCCTCTCGCTCGGTTTACTCAGTCCTCCAGCCAGCAGGTGCAATTTTTGGATGAGCCTCCAGATCACCAACACCTATGGGACCCTGACTCCCTCCCTCATCCCAGGTGGGCAGCCCTGAACTCTTAGAGCATACTCCTCAGCAGCCTTTGCTGGTGCCAGGTCCCCGTCTACCCCATCCCAAATGCAGAAAGTCGCCAAAGCTCTGAGACTTACTCCAGCCTTCCTCAATGTCCCTGAAGCTGCCGCACCTCTGACCCTGCTCAGGCCTCAGGGCTGGTCCCCTTCCTTCTCCTGCCTCCTCTGCAAAGCTGGAGTATGCTTCAGGGAACTTCCCGTGAGCCTGGGCAGCTAAGCAGTCTGGTCTGGCTGCCGTGGCCCACGAATTGCAAAATGATTTCTGAGAATGCAAAGCGGCCTCTGGAGGTCGTGATGCAGCAAACAGAGCTACACAGAGGCAGGAACCGAGCCTGCCCCTCCGCCCCGGGCACTGCCGAGCCCCGCAGGAACCCGGGGGGTACCAAGTGGCGCTGCCGTTTGAGGGAAAGGGGCAGAGCAAGCAAGAGCACCAGGGAAAGTGGGGCAGAGAGAGGAGAAAGTGACCTCAATCCCCAAGCCGGGCCTTTCGCAACCAACCATCCTTCGCCCGTCTGTCCCGGGCCCGCAACCGAGCTTTGCTGGGGAAGCTGCCAGATGTGCGCTTTGGGGCAGCGACGGTCTCCCCGCCAAGCCTCCATCAGCAACCCTGCCCTGACGTCAAAGCCGGAGTCGGGAAACCAAACACAAACAAACAAGTCTGCCCTGGACCACAAGTGGAGCTGTGCCCAAGGAGGCCGGGGTGAGAGGGCCACAGCTGGGAGCTCGGCTTCCCGCCCTTCTCCAGCCCACGGAGGCTGCGGACTCCGAGCATGACCCCAGGCTGCAGGTGAGAGGCTCACACTCAAGTGGAGACGAAACTGGATCGGCCTTTGGTCTGGCTGAGGGTGTGAGCACCCACGGGGGCCAGCACGGCGATGGGTGCAGGAGACCTTGCCCCGCAGCCCTGCGGCGCGAGTTAACATCCTCCGTGCCATCAGCACCCTCCTCAGTTACCACCACCCGGACTGCGCCGACACTGAGTATGAGAGGGCAGGGCAAGGAGGCTGGTGTGGCTTAGAAGCACGTACGAAGTTTCTGGGACAGATGGAGCTTGAGCCGGGCCCAGGGTGGACAGCCAAGGTCCCAAGTTTTCCCAGCGGCACCTGTATCCCGTATCTCGGGCTCCACTGAGGTCATGAGACTGCACAGGAAAGGTTCAGAGAGAAAGGCATTTCCTTGGCTGAAATATCCTCAGACAGCTCCCACTTGAGATCCAAGGCTGAGTGGAGCAAACGTGCTCCTTGGAGAGTCGGTGAGTGACCCGGGTCAGGGCCGCCCTCCCAGTTCTGCTTCTTGCCTCTCGGTTCCATAAAAGCCCCCGGGACTCCAGGAGATATTTTCAGAGCTAGCAGTCCTTGGGGCTGTGAGAACAAAGTGCACTAAATCCGAGGAAGCCAGAGACGGCTCTGCCCTGGACCTGAGTGACTGTGCGAGGGACAGGAGGGAGAACCTCTGCTCGTTATCCATTTAGTCAACAAGTGATCGGTAAACTTCTCCCCGCTGCTGGGCGCCGGGGGAGGCACAGCGGCGTGGTCACAAGCAACCCGGTGCATAAGCTTGAGGAACTCACACAAGCGGGGTGAGAGACGTGCCCACAGACAGACATGACCAGAGGATTATCGGAGGCAAAGAAGGGGCACAGGGATGGCCACTCTCCGATCCTCACTGAGAGCCCCAGTGCTCAGTGCTCCTGCTGGGAGGCTGAGGGAAGGGCAGGTGCCAGGAGCCAAGGGAGTGATGTCACCCCCAAATCTGATCCTTCGTTTGACAGAGCCTGTGTCCCAGTTCAAACACTCCACCTGCCAGGCTTAACTTCTTCAGGCCCACGGAGGACAGCTTAGCCCCCAACCCCATAATTATAAGCGGCAATCCCAGAGAATTCCTGACACTGCTCACCAAGGAAGGGCCCTGGATAAGTGGAGAAGTAGGGAAAAAAGGCAGAGCCACACCTAATGGCAAAGGCGGACTCCTGCCGATGGACACCCCCACCCCCCCCGACCTGTCCTAAGACCCAGCCTCCTGGAAGCCACTAGAAGGAGGGGCAGGGAAGGTGAGGTGTTCGGGCTCTGATTGGAAAGCACCTGCTATGAACAGGAGATTACACCAACGCTGGGGAGACAGGCCTTCCTTTCCGGAACATGACTATTTGCCTAGCAACTCGGCCCATCACAGTAAAGAAGAGGGCTGTGCAGAGAGCAAGGAGCAAGGGGCAGGTGAGCACCTCGGATACCAGGAGTCCGTTAATGCGATGACCAACTACCCTGGGATGCTGGGTGCTGGGTTAGGCGCTGTCATTACCGACCCGATATCTGTTCCTGACCTCTTCCTCTCTTGCACTGATGTTGTTTGAGGCACCACTGTGGCCAGTGATCAACTGGTCTGAGTCAGTGGCTCTCAGTCCTGGGATGGGGTCCAGCATGGCTACTGCAATGTGCAGGCCCCACTCCCAGCCTCCCTTGAAGCTCGCTATGGGCGACAGTTCTGGTCAATGAGACACAGGATGTGTCTGCTGGAATTGCTGGAAAGTGCTGGCTTTCCTCACAAGCGGGGCAGTTCCCGAAAGCCCGCAGCCCCCTCCTGCATCAAAGATCAGCATTGGCAAGACCTGTCCAGAGAGAACCACAGAGATGCCAGCACTGCTCTGCCACTGAACCAACACGTCAGTCGCTTCGCTCCAAATACCTCGCTGTAGGGGAAACACGGCCTAGTTGTTTAGATCACTTTTCTGTTACCTGCATCTGAATGGCCCTTTCTGCTAATATTCACTAAGCCCACAGCATTTCAAACTTTGTAAGCCTTCTAAGACTAAGGCCTCCTATTGGCCTCCAAAGAACCTCTGAAGAGAGAAAAAGGCTCTTCCTGGGACCACGTGGCACCCAAAGGCAAGCCTCCAAAAGGTCTTCCAAACTGCTAAGAGCAGCTATGTTTTTGTTTGTTTTGTTAATCTTTACCCGAGGGCGGGGGGGGGACACACACACACACACACACACACACTCACACATTTAAATATATATCTTTATTGATTTCAGAAAGGAATGGAGAAGGAGAGATAGAAACATCAATGCTGAGAGGGTCATTGATCGGCTGTCTCCTTCACGCCCCTACCAGGGATAGAGCCCGCAACCCAGGCCTGTGCCGGGACCAGGAATTAAACCATGACCTTGTGGCTCACAGGCTGACGCTCAACCACTGAGCCACACCAGCCAGACAAGGATATTTTTTCCATTGATTTTTAGAGAGTGGAAGGAGGGAGGGGAGAGACAGAGAGAAACATCAAGGTGAGAGAGACACATCGATTGGTTGCCTTTCACATGCACCCCAACCGATGCCAGGGATCGAGTCTTCAACTGCGGTGCTCTTGACAGGAATTGAATCCGCAGCCCTTCAGTCCATGGGCCAATGCCCTAACCCAGCGGTTCGCAACCTTCCTCCTGCCGCGGCCCGTTACTACAGCCCCTCATGCTGTGGGGACCCCCAACCGTAAAGTTATTTTCGTTGCTACTTCTTAACTGTCATTCTGCCACTGTTTTGAATCGTAATGTAAACATCTGTGTTTTCCGATGGTCTGAGGCGACCCCGCTAGCGGTTCTCAGCCTGAGGATAGTGAGCCACGGGTTGAGAACCGCTGCTGTAGAGCCTAAGACCATCGGAAAACACAGATATTTACATTACGATTCGTTAACAGCAGCAAAATGACAGTTATGAAGTAGCAACAAAAATAATTTCATGGTCAGGGGTCACCACAACTTGAGAAACTGTATTAATGGGTCGCGGCATGAGAAAGGTTGAGAACCACTGCTCTACCCACTGAGCAACAACAGCTAGGGCAGCTACATTGTTAAGAAGTCCAATTTATCAATTTTTTTTCTTTTTTTTGGTTTGTACTTTTTATTTGCTATCTAAGAAATCTCTGCCAAGCCCCATTCACAAAGACATTCTTCTATGCTAGACTTTATATAGTTTTATCTTCTTGTTTAGGTCTATGAGCCAGTTTGAAGTAATTTTTGTATTCCAGGGCTGTTTTTCCCTCCAATGATGTACCATTTTTGTTTTTTAATTGGGTATTCTTATATGCCAGGCACCGCATTTTATGCATATTGACTCATGTAATGCTCTAATAGGTGATATTAGTCTCTCATTTTACAAGTGAGGAAACTGAGGCTTAGAGACACGTCCACCTGTAGAAGGAACCCAGCGTTCTCTAATGCATGTGTAACACCTGGTAGCTCCTTCACAGCATCGCACGGACCTACAGTGCAGCCAGACATGGAACCTGACCAGGGAGGTGGAGAGAAGTGGGATCCTTGTTGTTCGAACAACCTGCCTGCTGCAGTGAATGCTGGGTCCTCGGGACACAACCCCCCCACTGCGCCCCTACTTAGGGAGACTCAAGATGTCCCCGTGTCCAGGAGTGCACAGGGGGGCGGGAGGGGAAGCAGGATGTGCAGTGTCCTGCATTTCTAGAGAAAATGAATGGGGAGAAGAGCCCCTGCTCTTGGCAGTGGCAGTGAGAGCTGCTCTTCCCTATGTGACAGTCACAGGGTCACTGGAGGCAATGCTACACGTGTGGGCCGCCACAGCGCTTAGGAGGCCACCGGAAGTCTCCCACTCCTCCAACCCAAGGTCTGCTTCCTCTGCCTGTGAACCTGGCTGGATTGTGGCTGCTCTAACAGGACGTGAAGATCTGTACGGAGCCCTGACTGCTCTGAGGCATAGGCCATGAGGAGAGGACCTGAGCTTCCATGGAGAGCAGGCCAGCTGAGCCAGCTGCCCAGCCGTCCCAGCAAGATGTGGGGTGTGTGAGATCTCCTGGGGCCTCCAGACCAGGAGAGCTGATGCCACGTGGAGCGTGCCACCTCCATGCCTTAACAGAGACTTGAATACTCGCTGCAAGATCCCAAGGGAACCAGGTCTAACTGTGGAGTGGGGTGGCCGAGACCCTAGGAAGATACCAAAGAAGAGTTAATCCCTAAAATGAGTTCAATGGGCTGGGGTGAGGCATGGGGTAAGGGGCTCCAGGTGGGGGACACAGCATGAGTCAAGAAGCTTTTTTTAAGGATATAGCAAGTAGCTGGGAACTAGAGGATAAAAGGAAGATACGGAGAACAGTCATTCTGGGGGCTGGGCCAGCTCATGCAGGCCCTGGAATGTTCTGGACGGCCACCCTAAGGCATCTGCACTCAATCTCGCAGGAGTAGGGAGAGAAGCAAAGGAAGAAACATGATCAGATCTGCATTTCTGAACAATTGTCATTCTGGAAACCATGTGGAGGACAGATTGAAGTGGGTGTGGAGAATCCAGAGACAGGAAAATCAATTAAGAAGCCACCGCAATTCAGCAGATGACGAGAACAAAAGGTAATTTAGTTGGTGGCAGCGTGGGTGGAAAGGAAGGAGCAGATTCTAGAGATGTTTTATTAGCATTTTTACAGTAAAGACAAGACTTCCCTGCTTGCTGGTCCAGGGAATTTCTGGCATCCTAGCACCCTGGAATGCAGGAAGCTGAAGAGCTGACTTTCTCCAGCAAATGAGCCAACAAACAGCGCAGACACTGTTTGTCCTATTCACTAAGACCCGCACTTCGTGGCGGAGGGTCTGCTATATGTCAGAAGCCCTTGGCTGAAGGTCCGACTTGGCAAAGGCACCTCAACCCACAGGCAGCTAGCTCCCAGCCCACACCTGAACTCTGCCCCTTCCCCTCCTCAGGCAGAGGGGAACCCTGCACCTGCCAAGAGCAAAAGCCCCTGGTCTGAAGACAGATCCATCTCCAATTCTTCCGGGGCTAGAGAAGGCAGCATTGGCCGGAGTGGCTAGACCCAAGAGGATCCTTCTCCAGCCAGCGGAGGGGCTGCTGGTTCTGTCCAACCCTCTCTAACCCATATGTACAGGAAACATGCTATTTCATAAAAGGAGAGTGGGCCTGCCCAAGGCAGTGTGTGTGTGTGTGTGTGTGTGTGTGTGTGTGTGTGTGGGAGGGGGGGGGGTCTCCCTATCTTAATCAGAAAGATCATGGGGCTTTCAGAAAGGTCCAAGTTCAAATCTCACCCCAACCTCCTACCAGCTAAGGAACTGTGGGTAATGGACAGAATGTCCTTGAGCCTTTATTTCCCCTGTTATAAATGAAGGGGAAAAACCAGGTTCAGAAGATCACTGTGAACACAGAATGACATGATGCACGTCGTCCAGCAGCTGGCGTGCGACGTGCCCAGCCACGCTTTGCAGCCATCGCCCTTCTCTGTGGCCTTAATCATGGGAAAGGCCAGGGCTTTGACAGCTGACAGGGAGCGTGTCCGAATGCAGGTGCTGGCTATTGATCTGTTGACTCGTCTGCAGGCGCCCCGTGGAACAGAACCAGTTTATAGAAATAAGCAACTCTGAGCAGGAGCTACCCTCCTCCACCCCCAACCCCAGGAGTGGATAGCATGGTTTTAAGTTACTAGGTTAAAATCCAGCGTTCTTGAAGCACTGGGTCCCACTGGGGTCACCCCCCGCTGGGGGCCCCTCAGATGCCTCTTGGGGAAGAGAGCCTTCTGGGGGCGGGGGGACAGCTTGGCAAGGACATCCACACTTCTTTACATAAGGGATCTGTGAAGGCCAGTCGATTACCCATGACCTTCTTCACTATGTAATCTTCAAACATCTCTTTTAAGGGGACTATTTAAGCCAGGCAGAGGAAGGTAAGGAAATACGGGGTTTGGAAATGAAACTGCGCTGGGGTTGAGGAGACGTCGGCTCTGGGAAAGAAGAAGAGCAGGACCGCCCTCTCTAACACAGAGACCAAAAGACGACGGAATTTCTCCCCCTGCGCCCAGGGGCACCTCAGTTTACACAGCTGTACTGGGCTCATATCACCAAGACTATAATTATAGAGTGAGAGAGCGAGGGCTCAGATAACAGAATGTCACTGACAAGCTATTCCAGGAATGCCAGCCAGAGCGGTACTGAGTCCAACAGACCTGCACTCAAATTCCTGGGTGCTGTCCAGTTGCCTTAAGTTGGATTAAGTTAACCTGCACATGCCTCAGTTTCCTCGTCTGTAAATGGGAGTGAGGGAGGGAGAGGCTAGTACTACCTTCATGGGAGGGAGATGTGAAGTGCTTAGCACTTGATTGTCAACACACATCATTAGCCATCTTTATCACGAAAATTCCAGTATCTTGTCATCTTTGAAAGCAGTTAAATTCTGACTTGTTTACTGCATGAAGATTCTTCCTGAATGAGTGCATGAATAAGCGGCAAGCCCCATGCTATTCTCATGAGTTCCTTGAAAAGGGGCAAGAGGTCAGGCAAGGCTAGAACACACTCACCTCAGAGGATGGCCTCCTTAAACCTTGCTTTACCCCTGGGGGGTTAAGAGCAGGTCAACACACAGGCCAGACTGTGCAACAGGAACCCTGCCAGTGGACTGAGCAGAGGAGCCAGGCAAACAAGGCAGCGATTAAGATGCACGCAACCTGAGGCAGCAAGCCGAGCAGAGCCTGGGAGGGTCGGGCTCCAGGCCTGGTACACGGGCTGTAACAGGAGCTGCTCTCCAGGCCCGGGCAGGAGTGACACAGCCCAAAGACAGACAGACAGACACACACACACACACACAATTACACAATCATGCAACAATGCACACACATCTGCCACCCTGGAGAAGTCCTCACTGAGCCGAGAGGGGCTCCATTTCAAAACAAACAGAACAGGTGGGCTGCCAACCTCCCAAGAAATCAAGTCACCACAACTTAACTGAAGAAATTAGGGAGCAGCTAACACTGACAAGACATTGCTTTACGTATATTCAATTAAGTCACTTTAATCCTCATTAACAAACCTGTGAGAGAGGCCCCACCTACTCCCATTTTACAGAGGGGTACACTGAGGACAAGGAACAGTTCCAAGTCACACAGCTAATCAGCGGCAGGACGAGAAGGTGAACCAGGAGGTTTAACTGCTGAATTCAGGCTCTGACCACGGGCTCTGTTACCTCCTTGTGCAACTGGTGTGTTTGGGACACTCTCTGTGAGCCAGGCCAGCGCTGGGCATCTTGGCATGGGGGTCCTTAGGTACAAAGGAGGACCCAAGGTTATCCAGCTGGTACATGCCAGAGCCAACTTCAACCCCGGAGGGTCTGACCCATGCTGCATCTCCCCACTCGAGGCACTGGACTTGGCCTTATACTTGGCACCTCAGCCCAAACCCACCATTCAGACAAGGGCCTTCCCACTGTGCAGACGAACACGTCCCTGACGCAGCACACTAACCCAAGTGAGGCTCTACCAGGAGGCGCGGGGGCCCAGGGGAACCCAGAGAGAATCCGCCAGCCTCGCCTCCTGCCTCAGCACAGTGCTCCCCTGCCCAGGGGCCGCCAGCCACATCCTACTCCATCCTACCTGTCTGCAGAAAGACCCAGAGCAGAGCCTCCTGCTGGCCCCCTGGTCGCATGAGCTCGGAGCATTTCTGATGAAACAGCTCCAGGTAGAGATACACACAGACTCTTGCATAAGACCCAGTTTTGCCCACAGAGAGACCTCAGGGCAAGCAGCGAGCTCTGCGGGCCGGGGCGCCCTGTGGCCCGGGGAGCAGAGGCGCCGGCAGCCCACACCTCAGGCCCCGCTCCACCGTGCAGGACAGCACACGTCTCACATTCCCAGGGAGCCTGGCTTTCCCACGGCCCATTCCTAGGTGACCCAGATACTCCGACTCAGCCTCCTGTGGAGGAGCGCTTGCCAGCACAGAGAAAAATCCTGACAAACCCTGAGGGCTCCGATCTCTGGCCGGCTGTCTCTGCAGTGAGCCTGATCCCATGCCAGCCAGGAGGGGGCTCCTGGCAGAACGGGACCCTTCTTGCGATACCTGAAATACTTCTAAATCACAAAATTCTAGAATGTTCTAAGACGAGAAGGGCCTTCAAGATCGTCTCACACAAATAATGAGTATCCCATGGAAATAACTGAGGAAACTAGGGCCCCGAGGGGGCCGCGCCTTCGTCACAGAAAGTCCGAAGAAGGTGATGTCAGGATGGACCCCCGTCTCCTGGCTCCTGTCCAGGGCTCTTCCTCTCATGCTGGAGGCCAGAGGTCTGGGTCCAACCTGTTGCATGAGCAAGAAGCTGAGCTGAGCTCTGGTTTCCTATTTTTATTTAGCATATTGGGGACTATTTAAAGAAGTTTATAAATGCTCACTCACTCATCGGGGGAGGTAGGCGTTATTATTATCCCCACGTGGGGATGAAAGTAAGACAGAGACAAAGTCATTGTCAGGGGCAGGAAGTGAAGCCATCAGTGTTGCTCCATGGGACCAGCCCTGGACGATTAGGCCATGTGGCCTTCATAACCGCAGTCCCTCGGCGGGGACAGCTAGCTACAGGAGTTCAGTGGCATGCCCTGACCAGCTCTTTATTTTATCATTTTTTTTTCAAAAGAACGGCTTATTGATTTTTAGAGAGAGCTGGATGAGCGAAAGATCAAAGTGAAAGGGCAATATGGATTGGCTGCCCCCTGTGCGCCCCTGACTGGGGATCAAGCCCACAATCTGAGCATGTGCCCTTGACTTGGGAATTGAACTGGTAACCCCCTGGGGAACAGGATGTTGCAAACCCAGCAGACCCCCTAGGACAGGATGCGCCCAGGAAATGCAGAAGCAGATCTGCCATGCAGGACCCCAGTCTGGGGCCGGCTGGGAAACAGACCCAGGTGTTCCTTGTCAACTCCTACGGGGCCCTGAGAGCGTGAGCAGAGCTCACTGCCGGGTCCGAGGCCTGTGGCCCCTCCAAAGGTTCGGCCTCCCCCTCACCCAACCCCCTTGAGCCCTCTGCAGCCCTGGGCCTAGGAGGAGGAGAGACTGGCCCAAGGCCCCAAACTCTAGGGCAATGATAGCACACTCTTGTGTAGCCTCCTCCCGGCCCCAGCACTTGAGCTTTCTCTCTAAAAAAGGAAGCCATTACTCAACATGTTGCTACACACAGATACTGAGGAACACAGGCCAAGAGGCAGCCTCAGAGGTCAGAGAACAAGGGGGAAGGGTTGGTCTGGGTGCAGCTAAAGCAGCGACCAGGAAACTCTGTGCACAAGCTGGTCCAGCCTGTTGGTAAGAGAGACACAGGGAGCGCAACCCCAAGATGCAACACTGAAGCAGGGCTGCCGAGGTCATGGTAAAACATCACAAAACCATGGGACACGTTTACAAAAGCGTGGAGGCATTTTTGTGTCATCCCGTTGCGTGGCAAAGGCAGCACCAAAAGACCTGCGTGCTGCTCTATGGAGGAAATCACCTGCAACGGTTTTGCCAAGAAAATGCACCTAAAAAAAAACGCAGCAGAAATGTCAGCCGCAGTGAGTGGGACAGCGACAGGTGATCGCCGTCTTCTTCTGTTTCTGACTTCCGAGTGCTCCACAATTACCGTGTCCTGGTGTCATGAGCCCTTTAGTCATAACAACACATTGTAAATTGTCAAAAGAGGGAAATGGAGGGGGCGGCGATTCTCTTCCAGCAAGAGCAGAAGAGTCTGGGTAGGCAGCCAATGTCGACATCCTAAGTGAAGTGAAGTCCTGCTCGGGGCCACCCTGCCCAGCCTCCCCACCAAGCCTGGCATAGCTGGTTACTTCCCCTGCCCTGCTGGATCTTGGATAATGCAAAACCTCCCTGATTCAGAAAGGAGCGAAAGGAAACAAATTGATGGGATCGTATTAGAGTCATTGTGCCAATTTTTTTAAACAACAGTATACATCGTCTGTCTGTCCATCCGTCATTCCACCCATTCATCCGTCCTTCCATCCAAGAATAGCAAGTACCTACCAGTTACCCAGAACTGTGCCAAGTCCTCCAGTTCATACAGAAATGAGTAAGACCCTTTTCCCACCCTGGAGGACTGGATTATAGCAGAGGCTATCAGGTTACAATGTGAGGGGTCCTTGACTAGCTGCTCTAAGACACAAGCCGCTGTGAGAACTCAGAGGTGAAAAGAAAAATAACTTCCGGCTTCAGAGAAACAACGGGTAGCAAGAAAACGGCTCATGGCAAAGGTGGGCTTTGAATTGGGCCCTGAAGAACGAGTAGGAGTCCATAAAAGGGTCAGGCAGACAGGCCAAGGGAATGTACACACTTATGTCAAAGGGAAGCAACAGATGCCAGCAATCACAACCAACTTCTCCGCCTTAGTCATGAGCAAGGAAATGCAAAATGAAAACACATGGGGTTGGTGACGCTGGTGGGGCCACTCCAAATGGTCCTGGGTGTGGGCTGCGCGGGTTGGGCGTGCTGGGCAGTTGAGAAAGGAGACGGTGCGGGTGCAGCTTTACAATGTGTCGCCCCTCTGAGCCGGAGATTCCACTGCTAGGGATCTATCCTACAGACACAGTTAAGCGTGGGCATAAGGCTCTTCGAGGAAGTGTAACTTAAAATAGCCAACCAGGGGGAAGTGGGTAACTGAACTCTGGTGTGCTTATGCAGCTAGTAAAAAATCCCATTTCCACAGAATATTTAATGACCTGGGCAATGGCCATGATATTACAGCAAGTTAACAACTCAAGGTAAGAAAACGACCGTTACAGTATGAGCCCAACATATCCTTCCTTTTTATTTTAAAGCATTATTTCTCTTCTTTCAGCTTTATGGGGGTCACTTTATATTTTATGGAAACACCAGAGGCCCGATGCACAAAATTCGTACACGGGGCAGGGGGGGGGGGGGGAGGGAGGAGGGGGTCCCTCAGCCCAGCCTGCACCCTCTCCAATCTGGGACCCCTCGAGGAATGTCTGACTGCCCTGTCACAATCCAGGACTGCTGGCTCCCAACTGCCCGCCTGCCTGCCTTCCTGATTGCCCCTAACCACTTCTGCCTGCCAGACTGATCACCCCTAACCACTCCCCTGCCAGTGTGATTGTTGTCTAACTGCTCCCCAGCAAGCCTGTTTGCCCCCAACTTCCCTCCTATGCCAGCCTGGTCACCTCTAACTGCCCTCCTCTGCAGGCTTGATCACCTCCAGCTGCCCTCCCTTTTAGGCCTGGTACCTCCCAACTGCCCTCCCCTACTGGTCATCTTATGGTACCATCTTGTGTCCACATAGGGGCAGGATCTTTGACCACATGGGGGCAGCCATCTTGTGTGTTGGAGTGATGGTCAATCTGCATATTACTCTTTTATTAGATAGGATAGAGGCCTGGTGCATGGGTGAGGGCCAGCTGGTTTGCCCTAAAGGGTGTCCTGAATCAGGGTGGGGGTTCCCTTGGGGTGTGGGGTGGCTTGGACAAGAGGCCTGTGGTGGTCTGCAGGCCGGCCACGCCCCCCCCCCCACTCCCGGCGACCCAAGAGGAAGCCCTAGTATCTGAAATTTATTTATCTTCTACAATTGAAACTTTGTAGCCTGGAGTGGAGCCAAGCCTTCTGCTCCCTCCATGGCAACAGCCATTTCTGTTGGGATTTATTTACCTTCTAGAATTGAAACTTTGTAGCCTTAAGTGGAGGCCTGGGCTGGCCAGGGTGTGTGGAAAGCTTGGCTTCCTCCATCGCAGAGGAAATCTAAGCCTCCCTCCTGCTCTCTCCATGGCTGCAGCCATCTTGGTTGGGATTAATTTGCATACTCACTCCTGATTGGCTAGCTGTTGTGGCTAGTGGGCATGACTTGTGTTGTAGTGGAGTGGTGGATAGGAGGATAAGTCCATCCCAATTTAAACACTGGAAATATAGGATCTTATTTTGATGCTTTTTGTATCTTCTACAAAGAACATGTGCCCTTTTTAAAATTACAAAATAATGTTGCTCAAAATGACAGAAGAATAGGTAGGATTTCAGTGGGAGGAGAATGGGTCATCACAGGCAGAAAACAGCAACAGTCGGAAGGAAAGAATCCAAGTCTGCCTGAGGAGGAGAGAGAGCTAAACCTGAGGATCAGACAGCGCTCGGCTCAAATCCTGGCCCCGTCCTTTTCTAGCTGTGTGACCTGTAACCAGTAACTGGACCACTCTGAGCTCTAGTTTCTTCACAGTCTGTGTACTTACCCACTGGCCAGGGGCCCCATCCTCTCTCTCAGAAGTTAATAAAGTTAGAGCCCTTTTTCTGACCAAGAAAACCAAATTCGTGGATGCACACAGCTGAGGTAGGGATACTCATTTATAAGATAACGCCGTCAACATAAAAAGAGCATTTTGGGAAAACACACAAGTGTTACATTAAAGCCAATGTACAGTGCATCTCAAAGTCAGAAATACTTCACCTATGAAAAGATATCTGTACTAAAAAGAAATCAAGAGGACATGAACATTTCTCTCTTCTAAAGATGGTGATGACCGGAGGAGGCATTTGGTCAGAGCCTAAGACAATGAGGTTGTTCTCTTGCTTCTTACATGGCCTGATTTGGGTCCAAAATGAGGAAATGGATATGAAGTCAGGTCCCAGCTCCTGCGCAGACCTGCGTGCAATAGAGATAGGGCCCCACCTCCCATGGAAACGATTCTGGATTGAACAGTGCTGCTCTCATTCTCCCTGGATCCCCCTTATATTTCTCCAGCCTGACACAGAGAGAACTGGGGCAAAATCCTGAGAAGGTCTTACCAGCCTATCTCGGGTGTCCTTGGCCCCAATCTCTTTCAGATGAAGAAAGCACCAGAAACGCCCAGGTCAACTGCCTTAAAAATAAGCAGCTGTGCCCTGGAAAAGCTTAAGGTTTGGAAAGAATCCTTTAGAAAGAAATGCAGGCTCAGTGGCCAAACTGGAAGCCTTTGGTAAACTCACCCAAGATAAGCCCTCAGATAAAGAGATACGGCTCACTCCCCAAATCTATGTAATCAGAGCAGCCAATCCTTATAGGGTGTTTACCATGGGCCAGGCACAGTTCCAAGCGCTGTACATGTGGTAACACGTTTATCTTTGCACCGGAAGGAACATGCACAGAGAGCATAAGTAAGTTGCCCAAAGTCAGGGCCAGAACCAGCACATACATGCTTCCATGCAAGCTGGAAAAGAGTGCCCTTTCCTCTGGAGAGGGAGGGGGACACAGCACGGGCACACACAGAGCACATGCCTGGCAGGTGGGGAAGTCTGGGTTTCAGCATCCTCTCACCCCTTTGTGCAATGTACAGCCTGCTTGACTGTACGTTATCCATCCAAAAATCACTGAACTAGGAAGAGGCAGAGCTGAAACTTGAACCCAGCCCACTTCACTCCCAAGGAACAAGTGAGTATAGCTTAACATTCAGTGAGTGGCCTGCAAATTAATGCAAGCACGGTGGACAGAGGCACCAGTTCTCGAATGATGAGGTTTTCAGCAATGGTGGGAAAATGCTCTGACATTTACACCTGCAGGGGCACAGCTTTCTAATGGGAATACAGTCAAACCTCAGACACCAAGGGTTCGGTTCCAGCCGACTGCAACAAAGCGAATCGTAACTTTTTGCTGGCCGAAGGTCTTGGCTTCCATTTGCAACAAACGCAAAGTTTGTGAAGTGCAGTAAAGTGAAGTGCAATAAAATGAGGTGCATCTTATTTCTAAAATGTGTTCCATCCTTTTCTGCCATTCAGGACAGAGTACACCAAATATAATTGAACCTTACCTGAACTCCACGCCATCAACCCTGCCCTAAACCTGGGGACCCCAGCCGTGTGCCTCTTGATCCTGGGTAATTGATTTTCCTCTGCTTCTGTAACCACTACTGCAGAAAAAGGTTGAGGCCACTTAAAGTTTGGGGTTTTAACTTTCCTATTGCTTAGCAGTTCTTTTTACTCGCTCCTACCAAACTGCTTGGTCTTTCCCCGTTCCTGGGTCTCACTGGTTTCCCACTCGACCAGCCCCTCTACAGAGACAGTGGAGGCCACCGACCTCGACTTGCCTCCTCCTTCCCCTGGGAACTCACCGCCTCCCGTGGTCACCTCCATTCCTCTGACAGCAGCTGGGGGCCAGGGGTCTAGCTGTCCTACAGCCTCCAAACTGTCATTCAAGTCTTTCTTGCCTTAAGAGGACACTTACCCACCATCTCTCCTTCCCTTCAGGCACAAAGGTCTTGAGACACTCTCTCAGCTGTTGACTTCTTTACTTGCTCCTGCATCAACTCCCTCTCTCCACTTGACTGAAACGGCTCTTGCAGTCCCCCCAGACTCAGTTTCTCATGTCTACACTCATCCTGCCTGACCTCACCAACGGGGGTCTCTCCTCCTCCCTCATGTGTCTGCCCCTGGTTCCCAGTTGTCCTCTGTCTCTGACAGCTCAGCACCTTCTTCCCAGGACTCCCATCACCACCTGTGCATTGATGCCTCCTGAACCAGAAACTCTGAACCCCACCCCTCTCACGAACTCCAGACCCCTTTATCCAACTCCCGAATGGATGCCCTGACTCAGCAGATCTGAGCCAATCTCCTTTTCTCTTGCCTTTCATCATCTGGTTGTCTCCCACTTCCCAATCTTCATTCTTCCTAACAGAATGCTGATGTTTAGTTGGCCCATTTCCATCCTCCCTTGTAGCTAGGTGTAGCTCTGTGACTAGCATCTGGACAAGGATATGTAAATGAAAATGTCACGGGTTAATATTGGAAGGAGATTTAAAGAACACTTCCTTCCTCCAGCCCTTCATCCAACCACTGCCTGGACTGATGTGATTGCTGGAGCTTTAGCAGCTATCTGAGGACAAGGAATGCACTGGGTGTGCCTCTGGCTAATTGCACAACATCGCCAAAGTAACAGTGACTCAAACAAGTTAAACTTTTTTACGCATAAAAGAAGTCAGTAGCCCAGGGTTGGTGTAGTGGATGGCCTCTGGGTAAACCAAGCAGTTAGGCAGGAGCAAGTGAAAGAACTGCAATAGGAAAGTTAAAACCCCAAACTTTAAATGGCCTCAACCTCCCTCATCTTCCATTTTCTCCAGTAGTGGTTACAGAAGCAGAGGAAAATCAATTACCAGAGGCAAGAGAGAATAAGGCTGGCTCAGACCTGTTGAGTCAGGCCATCCACGACACCAACCCTGAACTACTTTACCCCCAGACTTCTTTCAAGTGTAAAAAAAATTTAACTTGTTTGAGACACTGTTGATTTACTTTGCTGATATTGTGCATAAAGCCAAACTTGATTTTAACTGCTGTTCCATCCAAAGCAATCTCCTTACATTCCTTGTCTTGGTCCAGGAGTTTTCTTAAATGTAGCCAGGCTA
Organism: Antrozous pallidus; assembly: GCA_027563665.1. Taxonomy (NCBI): domain Eukaryota; kingdom Metazoa; phylum Chordata; class Mammalia; order Chiroptera; family Vespertilionidae; genus Antrozous; species Antrozous pallidus. Next base: position 21,566,716 of record CM050526.1, read on the forward strand.
GTGCACGTAACTCTGACTGGTTCTACATTATATCAATACACCATCACTGATTGACAGATTTCTGTGCTGACAGCTTTTCATAACCAAACATGCACATCCTTATCGATTCCTAGAGCACTCAAAGGGTGGCTTCCTGGTATAGATAACAGTGAAATTGCTGGCTGTGGGGCATGCGCATCCTTAACTTGATCAGATAGAGTCAACTTTGTCTTGAGAAGTAGCTCTCCCAGTTTGCACCCCAGCCCCCAGCCCTGGGTGAGAGAGGGGGCTTCCCGCTGCCATGCCAGTTCCTACCTAACATATGATGGCAGGACACTTGCTCTTACATTCTCTCTCTCTCTCTCTCTCTCTCTCTCTCTCTCTCTCTCTCTCTCCCTCCCTCCCTCCCTCCCTCCCTCTCCCTCCCCACTTCTCCCTCTCCCTCCCCACTTCTCCCTCTCCTTCTCCCTGCCCCCCTCCCTCCCTCCCTCTCCCTCTCCCTCTCCCCCTTCCCCTCCCCCTCCCTCATCTTAATGCTTGGAATTAGCTACAGCAGAAAATAGGAATGCCTTCAGCCTGAGCTTCTCTCCCCAAAAGCCTGCCGGGCTGCTCCATGAGGATGGGCCACCCTGCAGAAAGCAATCTAATGGAGCTGCCAACATTCAGAGTGGGTGCACGCATCATCCTCCCTCTATCACATCTCCCTCAAGACTGATACAGACCCTTTTTCCTCCTGCAGCATTTGAAATAAAAAAGTCCTCTGCATCCACCCCCAAATCCTTCATATCAAGCCCACTCCCTCGAGTCCTCCCCAAATACCAACATCCAAATACCAACTTGAAGGCAGAAGAGGACAACTGATCAATGTCTGACCCGCCACCAGTCCCTCCTCTTCCCCCCAGAGTTCACTGGCTGCTGGAACCCAGAGTTCACTGGCTGCTGGAAAGAAACACCTCCTCTCGGGTGGTGGCCTGTGAGTGTCTCCTGATAAAGGAAAGTCCCAGGCAGAGAGAGGGGCCAACTTGTTTATTTCCAAACACAAGCCAAATTCCAGTTGTGACACGTACACTGGAAAGGGAGCTGGGCTGGGGGGGGGGGGGGGGGGGGGGCGGTAGTTGTTTATTTTTAGGTAAGCAACTCCTCCCAAAATCAAGTCCACAGCCCCTTCCCAGTCCTGTTTTTCCTGATTCTGCCTGGCCATGAATTTTCATCTGGACTTGCCTCAAATGCAGAGGGTGGCCTCCTTAACCCATGAACCCAGGGGTTCAGAAGAGAGACAGAGCACTCGCACTCCACAAACATCTACTGAACGCCCGCTCTGTCCGGGCACTAGTCGGTAAGGACGGCTAGTACCCAGAATCTGCCCCGGGGAGTCCACAGCCTAGAAAATAAATCACAGCGATGCTACGTGAGAAGAGGCATTGGTGAATCATGGGCGAGACACGGGGAACCTGGAAAACGGCAAGATTAAGCCCTCACTGGGGGCTTCTGACAAGTCTCCCTGGATGAAGTGACGCTAAGCTCGGTCTCCCAACCAGCAATGGGTGAGCAGTGGACATTTTGTTTGCTTGTTTGTTTTGTTAATTCTCATCTGAGGATTTTTTCCATTGGTTTTTAAGGAGAGTAGAGAGTGGAGGGAGGGAGGGAGGGAGAGAAACGTGTGAGAGACACATGGATTGCTTGCCTCCCACACTCGCCCTGACCGGGGCCAGCAATGAACCTGCATCCCAGGTACATGTCCTTGACCAGGAATCAAACCCATGACCCTTCAGTGCGTGTGCCGACACTCTGCCACTGAGCCACACAGGCCAGGGCAGGAGTGGCCGTTTTATTACCAACATCACAAATCCTTCCTTTCCCTCAACCGTGAACATGAGGAGTAACCAGGCGGCCGTCAGTGTGTTAGGGGGAAAGCCCTGAGCTCCAGAACAGGGGTCTGGTTCTAGTCCAATCGGCCTCTACCAGACAGTCCTCTGCTGTAACTCACCGCCCTTCTTGTGGGCAAACTACAGGCTGGGAGGAGCAACGCAGAGCGGCCCCCTGTTCTCACACCCTAACCCGGCTTTCTCAGCCTCCCTGCGCCAGAGCCGCCGGGAGGGGATATAGGAAGACAGATGCCCAGGCCAGCACCCACCCCAGAGATACTGGTCAGAGGCTATTTCCCCAAACACCAGTACGTTTGCAAAGCACGACAGGTGATTCAAACAGCGAGAATTAAGAGCCGCCACTGTAAACAATGTTCCCAGGACTAGAGGGCCCGGCATCCCACTTCACAGGCTGACCCAGCACCTGCCGGAGTCAGAAGCAGAGGCCACACAGCCCCTAAGTACCAGTCCTCTTCTCACAGGGATGGAATGATTTAGGGCTGAATTCTCCGAGTCCAGGGACAAAGACAGGCACACAGGGAATCACACTGGATCCGAAAGCTCTCCCCCACCTACCTGCTTCCTGAGGGAGGGTCTCGCTCTCGCCTTTGTCCATTAGGAGAAACCTCGGGTGAGGCAGCGTCCCCTCCGGTCACTGACAGGAGGTCACCGCCCCCTCGGGGAGCCCCTGGTGGAAAGCAGCGGGAGAGGGAGATAGCCGGGGCCTGGGAGGCTTGGGCAGGCGCGGCCCGGCCTCCTGCCTGTGAGTCAGCCATGGAGAGGCCGCTCGCAGACCAGGGCAGGAGAACAAAGCTCCATTGTCCGTGCTCGGCATGGAAAAGCAGGCCGAGGCCGGAGACTTCGGGGCCAATGAAGGTGTGATGAGCATGTTATTTATTTACGTTCATTTTATCGAACCAACACTTAGTGGGCACAGCACTTAGTGTGGGCCAGCCACGGGCCAAAACCCTTCCGAACATGAATTCATGGAGTTTTCGATCACACTGTCGGCCACAAATTCAGAGGTTTAAGCTTCTTTCCAAAGTTAATGCCCAGGGAGGGGGGAAACTTAATCCTCCCCGCATCCACAGGCACCGGAACCATGGAAGGACGATATTTACCCACTGCATTCAACTGCTACTGCCTGGCCCATAACAAGACACAGACACCACCCAGACCCAGGAAGGCCTCCCAGGGTTGGGACCCAAATCCCCGCGCTGCAGTTCTATAGGGATGGAAACCTGGCCATGCTGAGGGGGGAAGAACTGGGGAGTCACACGTGCTTTGTGAACATGAGCATGTCTGGTAGCTTCTCATCTCCGTGTCTGCACGGTGCCGCCTACCTCCGAGGAGGGGTGAGGGGTGAAATGAAATAATTAGGGAAAAAGAGCTGGGCCAAGGACCTGACATCAGTTCTGGGTTCCTTCCCTTCTCCCATCTGCAAAGCACCACTGCTGCTGTGATGGCGACCTCAGGCTGCCTCGCACCCATTACCTCGCAGCAGCCCAGAGGGGGCCATGTTACTATCCCGTTCCCAAGTGGGGAAACTGAGTCTCCCCTGGAAGAAGAGCTTCTCCCAAACTCAACGCCCGTGTCCTTTGGTCTTTGATTCTGAATCCCTGGCCGCTGCCCCAGGTCTAGGGTTTAAAATTAAAATTAAAATTAAAAAAAAAAAAAAATCAAAGCTCAATAGCACTCCTGCTTTTCTGTTTCATTCATTTTATTTATTTTAATTATCATCCAAGGGAATGTTTTTATTTATTTTTTAGAGAGCGGAAGGGAGGGAGAGAAAGAGAAACATGGATGTGAGCGTGAAATATTAGTCTGTTGCCTCCTACACATGCCCCAACAGGGACTCAAACCCACAACCTTTTTGGTGTTGGGGGACGATGCGCCAATCACCTGAGCCACGCGGCCGGGGCCATTCAGGCTGGCTTTAACCATGTCGCAAGGACCCACGCACTGCAGGCCCACAGGCAGGAGCCTTGGTCAGGTTCTCGCCGTGGCCGGGCGTCCCAGGCAAGGCCACACGCAGGAGGTCTCACCAAGGACAGGCAGCTGGAGTCCTGGGACGTTCAGCGTGGCACAGACTAAGTGTCATCACCCCAGTTACGTGTTCTTGGCATCAAACCTGCCTCAGCCAGGAAGTCAGAGAGGAAATCCTGCTGACACCACAGAGGCCAAATGCTTGGGGCTCAATGAGCCTCGATTTCCTCAGCTGTGAAATGGGAGTGGGAAGAATGCTGCTGAACGCAACCTGGAAGATCTGTCCTCTTGCCTCGAGAAGCCCTGTGGGTACCTGATTCAACCCCAACAACGCCCCACACTCGGGCCACAGGGCCTGTGTCTGGAGAGTGGGAAACCAGGGCAAAGGGAAGGGCAGCTACTCCCAGATTCCCACGTCTGAAGGGTTAGAGCTATCGGAGATTAGGGGGTGGGGGCCATCCAGGTGATTTATTATTTTGAGTCAACAAAATCTCAGTTCTAAGTCACCGGGGCTGCCCCTCTGCCTAGGAACCACAGCCAGGGTCTCCACTGCTCACCATAAGCCATTGTCTGGTCAGGCACTCCTCCCCTCCCCTCACCCCACCCACAGTCCCAACCCCACCCTCACCCCCACCCCTACCCCAGCAGCCAGAGGTGAGTGTTGCAGCCCAAGGTTTTGGGGTCAAGAGTGCCTGTAGGAAATGCCAGCCCAGCCACTGCCAGGCAATGTGACCTAGAGAAATCATCCAACTCCTGTGCCACAATGTTCTCACTCTGAAATGCTGCCCAGGATTAATGATCCACGTGCTGTACCATGGTGCCCGGCCCACCACAGTGCCCAGACCAGTACAGTGCCCAGACCAGTACAGGGCCCAGCCCACCACAGTGCCCAACCCAGTACAGGGCCCGGCCCACCACAGTGCCCAGACCAGTACAGGGCCCAGACCAGTACAGGGCCCAGACAACCACAGTGCCCAGACAACCACAGTGCCCAGACCAGTACAGGGCCCAGCCCACCACAGTGCCCAACCCAGTACAGGGTCCAGCCCACCACAGTGCCCAGCCCACCACGGTGCCCAACCCAGTACAGGGCCCAGCCTACCACAGTGCCCAACCCAGTACAGGGCCCAGCCCACCACAGTGCCCAACCCAATACAGGGTCCAGCCCACCACAGTGCCCAGCCCACCACAGTGCCCAACCCAGTACAGGGCCCAGCCCACCACGGTGCCCAACCCAGTACAGGGCCCAGCCCACCACAGTGCCCAACCCAGTACAGGGCCCAGCCCACCACAGTGTCCAGCTGACCACGGTGCCCAGTCAGTGCAGGACCCAGCCCAGCACGGTGCCCAGCTCACCCCGGTGACCAGCCCACCACAGTGCCCAGCCAGTGCAGGACCCAGGATGTCTGTTTCCTTGACAGCTCTTGTCAGCCACTCTGCCACGGCAGATAACTGAGGGGTGTGGAACTTTCCCCAGCACCCCTACGCCCTTTTCTGAGGAGAAGGGGGTCCTGATACACTTTCCTCCCCTTTGAGCATCACAGTCTTAAGCTTTCCGCACTCTCGCTGACAGCGTTCTTGATCCTGCCTTCACTTTCCCATAGGACCTGTCAGCACAGAACATCAGTTCTTAACGTAGATGTCCACCTCCCTCCATACACTGTGAGGGCCCAGCAAGAGCAGGCTCTAGGTCCCCGGCCGATGGACTGCCAACAACAGAATTACTAGAAACCGCTTTTACGATGTCTGGGGGGAACCTATACTTCCCAGAGAAAGTACAGGAAGAAAACTTTCAGGTGCTTGCTTTTCTTCAATTTTGATTGACTGATAGATTGATTGATTGATTGATTTTAGAGAGAGATGAAAGGGAGGTTGGAGGGGAGGGAGAGAGAGACATCAATTTTTTGATCCACTTATTTATGCATTTATTGGTTGGTTCTCACATGTACCCTGACTGAAGATTGAACCCGCAACCTTGGCGTATCAGGGACCTTCCGGCCAGGGCCAGGTGTTTTCAGAACTTTTGGCCTTTTCTTTTTATTTTAAGAATGTTATAAAGTTCATGCCAAATTTCACAAGTGCAGCTGCCCGCCTAGTATTAAATGCTCTGAGAAATGAAAAGGTGTGGCTATTGCTTCATCCGCTGCTCTGCTGACCTAATCGTTTCACACCTCCAGAGCCTTGCTCAGAAGGCTGCCTGGCCCGGAATGACTTCCCCCTGCAAAGCCCCTGGGCTACAAACACCCACCCCCATCCTCCCACCTTCTTGCCCCCCAGGAAAGACGGACACCCTTCTCCTTCCCCATACAAATACACACACACACACACACACACACACACACACACACACACGTATATGTTTCTAAGAGTGAATTAAATTTTCCCTTTATGCTTTTGTTTCTCAAATTTTCCGCAATAAGTGTATGTTAGTTTTATAATGAGATATAAAAAGTATTATTAGAAGGAAGGGAGGGAGGGAGGGAGGGAGGACGGACAAAAGTAATTGCACTCTGCACTGTCATAGGAAGAGAACAGGGCAAACACACACTGAGACATCTGCCCCTTTGTTGTCCCAACAATAGATTCATCGCTGTCATCAGGTACACATGGCTCAGGTGTCTTTCCTAACACTTTCCTAGGGTGGCCCAATCCCATAATGAACAGATTTCCATCCAGGATAATGATGACAATATGAATAATCATAGTTTTATTGAGCATTTACCGTGAGGCAGGCACTATTCCATTTTCTCAACTCATTCACATTTATTTCTTACAATGACTCCAAGACCATTACTATTATTCCCCTTATACGATGAGGAAACAGACACAGAGCGATTAGGTGACTGTCCCTAAGTCACACAGCTACTTTTTCCCGGTTTTCTCCTTTGGTTGCTGCCTTAATTTGGCAAAACCAGGTTTTCACGCTCACAGAAGTTTGCTACCAAGGAAATCCCCCTTATATGAAATGACCTGTTCCCTCCACTATCTTGTAAACTATAGCTGCCTTCCCATGTCCGCTCTCCTCTTCCTCCTGACCTTCGGTATTCCTTGTTTTAGTGACCGGTGGTTGCCGTGAGACCCTGTTCTAGCCAGTGACGTGTAAGGGGCAGCCTATTCCTCGGTTCCCAGGAAGTTAGTTTCCCTCATTAGAAGAGGGGTCTGTTGGAAAAAGCCAGGTTTGCTCTCCCCTTCTGCCTGCCTGGAATGCAGATGTGAAGCCTACAGACACAGCAGCCATTCTGAGAGCATGAGGGAAGCGGTCATGTGCTGAGGACGACAGAGCGCAGAGGCAGGAATCAGCATGTGGCCTAGGACCGCCTGTCTCCAGAATTCTGGATTCAGGGGAAAATAACTCCCTTTCTTGTTTAACTTGGTGTTATTTGGATTTTCTAAACATGGAGCCAAAGGAACCCTAATGGACACATTAATGCCAGATTATAAATCCAGGGTGATGAAAATGACTCCTAATATCTTACTGTGCGCCCACAAGCAGCCTGAAAAGTATTTTTGTGCTCTGGGGTGTCCCAATAAAACACAGACTGGCCAACCATTACTTATTACGAGGAGCCCGCCTCGCTGCTGCCAGTGGCAAACGGCCATTAATTGGCATTGTGTCTGTGCTAAGCTGACTTGCTTTTGCAACTTGGAATTTTGTGAAGAAACAAAAAGCGCTTTATGGCAAAGGCGTCGGTGCCACAATGGGACCTTTCTGCGTTGGTTATGAAAACACATTAAGAGCTTAGCTGCGCCACAAGCAGCAGCCAGGAGACCCGGCTGAGGCCTCGGCCCTCCTGACCATCCCCCACGCCATAGGCTCGAAGGGCCGCACTACTCAGGAGACAATGCTGCAGGCAGACACCAAAGCTCAAAGGGGCTGGGCAGCCAGGCAGACCCGGAGGACTGTGATGAGCAGGCTGTGCCCCCAACACTGCCTGTACCCCTCTTGACCAGCCCGCCACACAGCACTCCCAGCCTCCCCTACCGGCATCCATGTGCAGTCACAAGCTTGAGGATCTAATGCCCATACCTGCAAAGATGACGTGGCCCCAGAAAGAGCTCAGGGGCAGGGACAGAGGCAGGACACTGAGCAACCTTCCCACACTTGCTGAGCTAACTCAACCCTCCCTATGTGCTCCGAAGGCCCAACATGAAGACACAACCAGACGCTGTGAGTCCACCGCCAGGTTCCCCAACAGAATACTGGCGGACGTGCGCACGTGCACGCACACCAAGGCTCACCGAGAAACACGTCCAACAATCATCGCGACGGCCCTTTTTAGCAATATTCCCAAACTGTAAACAAACCAAATGTCCGTCAACAGAATGGATACAAAACGTGTGCTAATCATTCCATGGCACAATTAATACACAGCAATGAAAGTGAGTAAACAACAGCTACGTGCAACAAAACACGCATGCATTTCACAATTTGAGCAAAAGAAGCCAGACACGAAAGGATACAGTATAATCCTCCCTGCAGAAATTTCAAAAAACAGGCAAAACTACATTGTAGCGCTTTAGGAATGAGTTATTAGTGGTGACTGGAATTGTTTTAAGAAGCAAGGAAGTGACTACTGTGAGTCAGGCCAGGGTTACTTTTGGTCGTTAAGGGAAGGAGCTATGACGAGGCAGACTCCTGGGTGCTGGCAGGGTCCAGTTCTTGGTCTGGCAAATGATCACAAAGGGCGTTCCACTTTGTGAAAACTCACCAAGCTTCACATGTATGTGTGGTGTACTTTTCTATGTTACATTTTGCAATATAAACAATGAAAAAATAATGTTGGCCCAAAATGGGGCTCAAAGAGAATTAAAACCCATTGCTGCTAAGGCGTTTGTTCGCTTTAAAAAGAAGTTAGACAGACAAGCGTTCTCTGGACAGCCTTCAGCGAAGCAAATCATAGCACTGCCCAATCACTGAGCAGAAGGGGCAACTGAGCACCTACTGTGCGAGTGCCAGGCACACAGAGCCGTCTCAAACCTTCTCAACAGCCTACTTCACAGACAAGGGCACTGAGGCTTGGGAGGTCAAGTTACCTGAATACCTGACGCTGAGGCTACTCCGCTATTCAGTGTAAGGGCTCCGGTTTCTCCAGCTCTCGGGTTCTTCCCAATTCCATCTTGTCTGAAAAAGGTCCCTGGAACTACACAAATCGATGCTCACACTGGTCTCACGTGTTGTACCAAGCCCTTTCACATGATCCCATCTAATCCTCACCACTCTTCAGGGCGTCTTATTATCACCAACATTCCCCTTTCACAGATGAGGAAACTGAGGCTCTGAGTGAAGGAACGTGCACAGGGTCACTGAGACCCAGGAGAACAGCAGTGGAGGGCAGCCCTGCCACCTTCAGAAGGGTTCTCCCGGACTGTTGGCGCGGCCACGACTCGCGGTCCTCAGAAGAAAGGATCGGAAGTCCATGGGAAAAGGGAAAACCACAAGGTTATGTCAGGTCAGGGTGTGACAGATGGAGAGGAAGTGGCCCAGGTGAATCGATGTGGACAGAGACTACCCACTCCCTGCATGCCAAGGAAGTGGGCAGGGTGCTGGCCTTTGCAGGCCGCAAACTGGGACTATGCGAAGACCCCACTACCTGTGAGCCAAATCTGCTCACCTCTGCACATTGAAAAAGGGGGCTGAGGCCAAGTCTGGGTCTCACCCCTCCTCCCCAACACACACCTAATGAGATTCTGGCCTCTTGAACCAATATTTAGTCAGTGTTTCAAAGGCACTTGGCCTAGGAAGCAGGGTTGTGCCCAGATGACTGAAATGCAGAAACCTGGGTTTTCCCTCCTTCCACAGGGGATCTGTTGGGGGTGTTAAAACTGGCTGCCCAGCCCCTGGGCACCTGGGTTCTCGAATGGGTCTGTTCAAAATTCAGGCCAAGCCCTAGCTGGTTTGGCTCAACGGACAGAGGGTCAGCCTGTGGACTGCAGGGTCCCCAGTTCAATTCCCAGTCAGGGCTCATGCCCAGGTAGCTGACCTGATCCTCAGTGGGGATCACGCAGGAGGCAGCCAACCAATGATTCTCCCATCGTTATGTTTCTCTCTCTCTCCCTCTCCCTTCCTCTCTGAAATAAATAAAAATATATTACTTAAAAAATTTTTTTTCAGGCCAAGTCTTAGTTAACACAGGACAGAGCGCCTGGTGGAGACAAGCGACATATACTCTCTCTGGATGTTACCCTGACTCTAAAGCCTACATCGGACCCCTGCTCCTCCTTCACCTACTTTGTTTACATCAGGAAACAGAGGGTCAGAGGAAAGAGGGGGGCTGGGCCCACAGAGGAGTTGAACGGGCAAAGAGCATGACTTTGAGTCACAGGGGCTCACTGTAAGCTCCGGCACTTACCACACGGCATGACTCCCGGCCCGTATGCTACTCCTGAGACCCTCAGGGAGCCTCAGCTGCAAAGTGGGCAGCGGGGCCCCTCCCCAAAGGTGGGAGGCCTCAGAGGGATAAAATGCGCAGCACAGGGCTTGACGTGTCCCAGGCACCCAAGCAATGGTAGTCATTATCCTAACTGCCCAGAGCCAGAATTCCAGCCAGGACTCGACAACATGTCCGGTATGACACCCCTGAGCCCATGTACACATCCCCCAAAGTCCACCCGAACCCAGCCACTCCGACCACGAGAAGTGGCCTGACTTCCTGTTCCCGAGACCCCATGGGTCTTACCGGGGCAGCTGCCGCCGCGGGCACTTGCTCCCTCTTCGCCCAGGCGGCAGGGAGGGGAGCAGGAGGTACAGGGCACATGGGGGAGTACTGGTGCCCAGGAAGGTTTCGCTTCTCTCCTCTCCAAGCCAAATCAGCCCCTCATGGATGCAAGACAGCAGCTGCCGGTCTACGTTCTAGAACAATACTGTCCAGCAAAAGTATAATGCTGGTCCCTTGGGAAATTTTATATTTCCTAGTGGTCACATTAATAAAAGAAATAGATGATACCAATTTCGGTGATACCTTGTATTTAACCGAACGTATCCAAAATATCCCTTCCCAGATGTTATAAAGCATACAAAATCAATATTGAAAATGACTGAGGTATGTTACATGGTAGGTTCACCTTGTCTTCTAAACCTGCTGCATAGTTTTAGCTAGAAAACACCCCAACTCAAACTAGCCACATTTCTAGGGCTCACCAGCCATATGTGGCCACCAGTTACCATATTGGAAAGAGCAGGATAAATGTTTCCATTATGGTAGAAAGTTCTACGGGACAGTGCAGTTGTCCTCTTTTCATTCAATCTTGGGAGTTTCTGGCCCCGGGTGGGGAGTGGCATGGGTGGGGCTCCCCTTTCTGAACTACCAAGGGGGGCTGATTTCTCCGACAGCTGGGGACTTGACAGGAAATACCTGTTAGTCTGGCTATGAAAATGTTTTCCCCTCCTTCTTCCTCAGGCTTGGGCAGGGCTGGGGGGTTTCCATGACACCTGCAGAACCCAAAGCACTGTCCCCTAGGGAGCTGAGCCAACACCCACCCACCGAAGAGAAAAATCCAACCTGGGGACTCGAGGGGGACAACGGTCAGACAAAGGCTGACCCTCAGCAGGCTCTGGGCAGCAGCCTCTGAGCTGGACAAACCCCTGAGGACACCAATTACCAACTGGAAAAGGGAAGGTTTGACTCCTGGGGTTCCCAGCTGCCAGCCCAAAGGCCACACCCTCCACAGAGAAGATCAAGAGGGAAGGGAGCTGGAAATAACACCTAACCCCAACCCCACAGGCAGGATGGGTAAATGTGGCCATATCCATAGGACTAAGGATCAGGGAGCCATGAAAACTCCACAATGAACACACGTGGCTTTTCTAATGAAAAGTAAGTTTTGTTGAATGTCGTCCCGTGCACCCAAAAGTCACCGGTTTGATTCGAGGTCAGGGCACGTGGCCAGGTCTCACGTTCAATCCCTGGTTGGGATGCGTGCGGTAGGAAACTGGTCAGATGTTCCTCTCCCACATCCATGTTTCTCTCTCCCTCTCCCTTTCTCTCTCTCTAAAATCATTAAAAACATTTTTTTAAAGCTATGCTTTGTTAAACAACCACACTATGTTGGAATTTTCACCTATACTAACAACTTTCATTATTGCAAAGTCATGAGTTGGAACAGTATTTTTTTTTAATTATTTTTTTAAATCCTCATCTGAGGATATATTTCCAGTGATTTTCAGACAAAGTGGAAAGGAAGGAGGGGGAGAGAGAAAGAGAGAAACATTGACATGAGAGAGAAACATCAATTGCGTGGTTGCCTCCCGCACTAGCCCGACCAGGATGGGGATCAAACCTGCAACCAAGGTGTGTGCCCTTGACCGTGAGGCTTAGGTCCATGGTCCAACCCTCTAACCACTGAGCCAAACTAGCCAGGGCACAAGTTAGAACAGTGTTATCCCCTTACTGCCAGAGGGAGAGAACAAGGCTTCCCTCCCCCACCCCCACCTCCCCAAATCAAATTTGCTTGCCCAAGTTGGTCCAACCAGGAAGGACCAAAGCAACATTGAGCCAAGACCCACCAATCCCCAGACCCCAAATATAGGAATATTCTACAGCCTTCTGGTGTGTTTTATTTGGGGCCGGGTGGGGGGTTGGGGGGAATAACGCTGTCGAAGTGTCTTTACTTTTTAATGACAATATGCCTTACTAAGTACCTATCTGCCTGCAGACAAGGACAAGGAGGAAGCATAGAGATATGAAAACAGTTTAGGGTTAGGTCAGGGCAGTACGCCAATTGTTTTTAAACATTATCCATTACACTGTTTATGCAGCGCATCGTTTTTTAAAGGCAGCTATCTTCTGGAAAGAGAGAAAATGAGAGAAGCACTAAGAATAATAAGCATATACAAAGCTGTCCTGGTCATCCTCAAGGTCTTAAGTCCCACCCCCACTACACACACACCCCCGCCCCCAGACCAGGTGGGGCTGAGACTTGAACTATGCTGGCATGGTGCTTCCAGTAAAACTGCAAACACATCCAAGAACTGGGTGGAGGCAGGGCTCATGGCAACCCCTTGGTGACACCAATATCTGGCACAAAATGGGAGAGACAGCCTCAAATATATTAACAGCTAGCTGGTTTATGGTGTACTGGCACTGTTGCAAGCGTTTTGCATACACTAAATATAGCAGTTTATTTAAACCACACAACCACCCTATTCTATTGAGGTAGGTAATATAATCCCTCCCGTTTTACTGATAAGACAACTGGGTCGTGGGCAGATTGATAACTTGCTCAAGATTACACAGCTAGGGACTGGAGGCTGGGATTCAAACCAGGCAGTCTGGCTCCAGAGACTCTGAGCCTCTACGCTATATTGCCTGCTGCCTGAATCTGTGAATCACCTGGCTGAGGAGGAAACTGCTGGCACCTCCTTGGATTGAGAAACAATTCTCCTGGATTAATGAGGGCAGTTGAAGGGGGAGGGGCAGGCTTACAGGAAGCACGCCCATGCACCTGCGGACTTGCACACACTGTGGGAAAGGCCATCTTGCTTGCACTGGGGGCAAGCAGGCACACTGTGCAGCCTACACAAGTGAGGACCGGCCCCAGAGAGCAGGCACATTTGGAACAGGGAAGCTGGCACTGCAGAAGGCAGGACAGACCCCTCTGGCCAGCAACCAGAGGATTCCAAATGGACAACCCCACTGAGTGGTAATCCTAGCACAGTCCCCATTCACAGCCAGCAGGTGCTCACTCAGCAGGGGCTGTCAGGGTTATCCCAAGGCCCCCATGCCATCCCCTTCCTGGCAAGAGTTCCTTGAAGACCTGAACTGAGTGACAAGAAATGGTTCCAGCCTAAACCAGTTTGGCTCAGTGGACAGAGCATCAGGCTGTGGACTGAAGGGCCCAGGTTCAATTCTGGTCAAGGACACAGGCCCAGGTTGCAGCTCGATCCCTAGTGTGGAACGTGGAGGAGGCAGCCAATCAATGATTCTCTCCCATCACTGATATTTCTAGCTTTCTTTCCCTCTCTTTTCCTCTCTGAAATAAAATATATATATACTAGAGGCCCAGTGCACAGATCCCTAGCCTGCAGAGAATCAGGCCAAAACCTGCTCTCCGACATCCCGCAAGGGGTCCTGGATTGCAAGAGGGTACAGGCCAGGCAGAGGGACCCCACTGGTGCACAATCAGGGCCCAGGGCCGGGGAGGGAGTGCAGGGCTCCAAAGGTGTGTCCGGCCCATCTCACCCAGTCCCAATCGGGCAGATCCCAGCAGCAAGCTAACCTACCAAAGAGTCTGCCCCCTGATGGTCAGTGCGCATCACAGAGACTGGTCAAATGGTTGACAGTCGGACACTTAGCATATTAGGCTTTTATTATATAGAAATAAAAAAAAGAAAGAGATCCACCATTTCTCCCTTTCTGGCCTATAAGGACACTTGTGTCCCTGGCTTTACAACACAGCCCTCTAACACGACTCCTCCGCAAAAGGCAGATAGAGCAAGATCTCCCAATCATGCCCCTTTTGTCGACGGCACACTGAGGCGCCTAAGAGCGTGAGTCAAGCTGACTTTGTTGTGCACTGCTGGGAAGGGCTCTCGCTCGGTGCCAGGATAAGCCTGCTCCTGGCACTAAATTATCATTCTGCAGGCCTCTGAGGGAGATGAGTATATTAATGAGGCTTCAGAGCAATTCCTATACAGTCACGTGCTGCTCAGGTAAGGAAGTACCTGCTCAGGCAAAGTCTGGGAGACCAGAGGCCTCTCCAGGGTTGGCTAAAGGAGGGCATTCCACCCTACAGCACTCCTTCCTCATGGAAACCCTGAGATTGGGGTGTTGTTCCCTGCACATCTAAAATCCAGAGACGAGTGAGAAATACCCAGGCCCCAATCTGCTTGACCTCCACCCTGAAAACAGGCTCTGGTGTTCCTGCCAGCCACCTCAGATCACCTCTTCCCTCAGGGCCCTCCAGTTGCACCCCATGATGGCACTGCTATCTACCCTGGCCCCCTGGCCCCAACTCACTCAACAAACATTACTGGGCCAGATGCTGCAAGAGGCCCTGGGCAGGTAAAGATGGACTTTGCCCTCGAAGCATTCACAAACCAATAACTGATTTAAAACCACTCACTGGGTTGGGTGAGCAGAGCCTCCCACAGCTGCTGTGAGCGGGATTTCTGGACCCCACCAGGGACTTGCAGATGAGTAAGTCACTTAGCTTCTTTAGATCTCAGGGCGATCTACTGGTATATGGGCCTGATGGACCTACATTCCATTCCATTTCTTCTATGAAGCAATCCACCAGCATCTGTACACCTCCCACTGGGCCGAACACAATAGCTTCTCTAGAGTAAGCAATCTTCAAATCCTGGATGCTTGCGCTTTATTGGCAGTATTCAGATAATACAAAACACACACCACCTGCCTTTTTGTTCTGGTTAGAATACATCCATCAGAATCAGATAGGCTATGCCAGTGGTTGGCAAATTCATTAGTCAATAGAGCCAAATAGCAACAGTACAGCGACTGAAATTTCTTTTGAGAGCCTAATTTTTTAAACTTAAACTTCTTCTAACGCCACTTTTCCAAAATAGACTTGCCCAGGCCCTTGTATTTTGTGGAAGAGCCACATTCAAGGGGCCAAATAGCTGCATGTGGCTCGCAAGCCACCGTTTGCCGAACACTGGGCTATGCCACAGCCACAACCTAAAATCTCAGTGGTTTACACTGAAGACCACAGGAGTTGACCAGGAGCTCCACCTGGGCTCCCTCTCGACCATCTGGGAGCACTGGTGGGGGACACAGTGAGGGGAAAGGAATGTGGCAAATTGCACCTGGGCTCTTAGAGCAGGGGTGGGGAACATGTAAGGCTAAGAAATCACTGAGTCTGGCCCGGCTTTGGCATTAGGGATGAGTTAATTAAATGTCTGACCAAACAGAGCAGGCTGATTTTTTAAGGTGGTAAGTTTGTAAGGTCCTCCAAATGATGTTATCAATATCCAAATGGCCCTTGGCAGAAAAAAGGTTCCCCACCCAGAGTTGTCCACCTCCAAGTGTCATGCTACTTCCTGCTCACTGAACAGTGAGCCAACACAGGTCACATGACCCCCTAACATGAGGAAGACAAAAAGGTATAATCCCACCGTGTGTTCAGTGGGAGAACCAGAAATACATGACAAACTGCACCAGTGCTGCAAGCAGATTTGTAATATCACGGTCCAGTATTGTTCTTATTCTCTTTAGATCAGAGTTTCTCAGCCCCTGAGTACTGACAATGGGGAGGGATAATTCCTTGTTGGGGAGGGCTGTCCTGTGCATCATCGGATACTTAGCAGCATCCCTTACCCCCAAGATGTAAGGTAAGACTCCCCCAAACTGTGATGATCAAAAATGTCCCCTGGAAGGCAAAACAGCCCCCAGTGAGAACCTCTTGCCTTAGACCTACAAGAAGCATAACCTCTCTTAAAGAGAAAATAACAGCATCCTCCTTCCTCAAGATATGCTGCAAGCTATTCTCCCTTAAGAGACAGCTTTCTCACCTGCAATACAGAAATAATCATCGTATCCACCTCAAAGGGTCAATTAAACCAGCAAATGCTCATGAAGTTCTCAGCTCGGGGCCTGGCACTGGAGCCTACAGTGACATTACCTTTTAGTAGAGACTCGCTGTGTTACTACCACTCCCTGCACTAGTATCGCTGCCTGAGAGACGACATGGGAACAGCATAGATCCCTTCCTGAGAGACCAGCAGAGCTACTCACTGGGCCCAAGGTCATCCCTGCCCCCCCCCAACCCCCGACGGGAGTCCAAGGCTGGGAGGCTGCTGCAGAATTCCTGCCACTGCACTCCAGCCCCCAACGCCTAAAGTCAAACAACATCTGTGTCATGATTCTGCCAGATGGTCGAGGTAGAATGTGCTGACGCTCGAGTGTAGGCAAGCACAGCAAGAGGACAAACGAGCGTCTGCCGGAGAAAGGCTCCAGACCAGTGACGTGGTCACCCGCCAGCTACAATGCCCGTCTGTGAGGCCGGGGGGCTGAGGCCGGCTGCACCCTTCCCAGCATCCACACCCCAGCCCCCATGACAGTCAAGTGCCTTTTCACCCAGACTGAGGGGGATGGAGAGGACGATGGACTGGATTTTAAATTAGCAAAAGGAAAGGAAGGGAAGGGAAGGGAAGAAAAGGTCAGATTTTAAGATGCTACATTTTAAAGGTGCCTTACTTGGATCCCAGGCTCTGCCAGACAGCCACCTGGTCTCGTGGGACCACTTCCAGGGCCAGCCTTAGGGCGGTCCAGCCGACACTGGAAGGCTCCATGAGTGCACGGGTCTCTCTCAGGGCTGGTTAGGAGCAGCGCTCTGGACTCCGCAGAGCTGGCCTGAAGTCCCAGCTCTGCCGTTTCCTTGCCCTGTGGCTTTGGCAAGCTCCTTGGCCTCACTTAACCTTCAGGACCCTCACCTCCAACTCTGCGGTCTGAGCCTGCAGGCACCAGACTAGGAGGCAGGGGCAGGCATGGTGGCAGGAATCCAGCCCACACCACCTTCACCAAATCCGGCTCCCTGGCCTGGCCCACCCAAGGGACACCTTTGAGTAATTTACATGAAATCTGCCCTCCAAATCCTCAATTCCTCTACCTCGAAGAAAAGGAGAGTAAGCCCCACATCTACACTGTTACTACGAAAATTAACGACAAGGCATGCAAAGCGCTGATAAGTGCCTGGAAAGGAGAAAGTGCTCGGTGATCGCTCTGATGAAAATCACAATAACACCTGAAGATAATGACTTAATTGATAGGCTCGGTCAGTGTCCTGCCTCCAAAGCAATCAGAACAAGCCTAAATGGTGCCTGTGGCGTTGCAATGAGGATTCGATGAGATACTGTGCAAGAGAAGCTTACCATGATGGGAAGAGCTCAGAAAGGGTCAGCAATGATCATCAAAGCCTGCACAGCCTGGGGTCTGGGTTCTGCCTCGTGGGGCTCACACAGATGTAATCTTAGCGCGATGCCTGGCACAGAGGAGGGGCTCAAAAGTATGCCAGCCACTATTATTACATTATTTGCACAGCCTCTGGCCAGCATTTTTCCTCTGGAGGGCCACATCCTGGTCAAGCTGTGCCAAGGATGCAGAGTTAACACAGGGAGGGGCTGTGCCCGCCCTGCAGGGTTGGAGACAGACTGGGCAGCCCCCTTTGCCCTCTTTCTCCAAGAAGTCCCTTAGGTCCCCGAAAGCGGAGATCGCCACCTGCCCTCCGCAGGCCTTCTCTTCCTGCCTGTCACACCTCCATACCAGAATCACCCACCCGTCTGTCAACATCCCTTCCAAACTGTAGCTCCCAATTTTTCTTCAATTTTCAGTTTTTGTGATGTTTCTTTAAGAACTTCGAAATATTCTTCTTACGTAACCAGATGAGGTCTTGGCTGATGGAGCCCCGAAGATGTCTGTCACCAAACCTCAACCGGCAAGGCCCAGCCCCTGCTTTGCTGGAGCCTCGCCTCACCTCTGGGGCACAGATGCAAGGAAATCTGAGCCTTTTTCACACCGTCAAACCTACCTGTTCCATGCGTACTTGCCCAGCTGCCACTTACTGTATACAACTGTGTACAGCGGCCACCTCTCCAGTCTCAACCTGCATCATCTCTAAGACCACCAGGGCCCTTCTGACTCTATACCTGAAAGTGGGCTTTAAGGGTGTCACTTCTATCTAAGTGCAAAGCGTCAGCTCCCTGGCATTGCAGGAAATCCCCCTAATGTGGGGCAGCCCACTGACCCCACGCTCTTTAAAAGCCCGATGGTCATCCATCTTGACTCAGTGCTCCCCACCCTGGGCCTTCAGGAAACATGTCTTTAAGCTCTGCAAGGATGCTGATGGGAAAGGCCTGACGTGCATTCCCCAGACTGACACAAATCCACTAACAAGATGAAGGCAGATGAAGTACAGACAAGGCAAACGCCTTCTGCCCCTGCAGCTCCACCAATCCTCCCAGAATACCCTCGAATAACAGGTAACTTAATGAACCGTACACTTGTCACACTGTCACATCCTCTTTGCCGGCTTCCAAGTAGAAAGACTCACCAGACCCCCTTCTATATCCAATGTCAGGGCCGCCCCTGTGTTCAGGGTAGCTGATGAGCTCATTCCCATCCACTCCCTGTTCCTGCATCCTTCCATGTGGGTTCCCACAGAGGTGCTGAGCCCTGGCTACTCTGCAGAGCCTGTGAGGAAGCGCTAGACCAAATGCTTTGCCCAGAGGCTGCAGGCACTCCCTGACTGGCAGTCAGCTACCTACCAGAACAGAAAAGTGAGCTTGGCATGGCTCGTTCTGAAAGAAGAAAGTGGCCATCACCTTGAACCACACTGGGCTACATACCTGCTCACAAAACAGCGGCTTAGTAATGTTTTCTGGAAGCTTCTTGGACATAGAGCTCAAGCTCACGAGACTTTGGTTTCTGGAATTCACTGTTTCCTAACTTCTTAAAAGCAGGGGCAGCTCCCCCCCGACCACCACCACCCCCCTTCTACTCTTCAGGAACCTGCCTCTCCCTTTGCAGCTCCTCAAAAGGATCAGCCACAATGACAGACCCGACTCCCTGGTGCCCAGGGAAGTCAGTGCTGTGGAGGAGATGGGGGGCCTCGTTGAAAGCAGTGGGTGCCCTCTGGCCGTCTCTGCCCCAGTTATTTCACTTCTGGTTGGGGTTACCTTTGCTGCTCAGGGCCCGAACAGAAACAGAGAGGCCGGGTGAGCTGCCACCCCACTTCCCTCCTCCTGCCAGGGTTCCCGATGCATGGCCTGGACAGAACTCATATTTATCACCCAGTTCTTCCAGCTCTGAACAAATTCTCAAGGGCCCACATGATGCCCTTAGCCTTTTTTTTTTTTTTTTTTTCCAGCTGTCAGCCCTCCTGACCCAGTTCTAACAGCCGGTGCCGCTCTCCCACTCCCCCTGGCTTACTTGCCTTCGATCTCATTTTTCCTCAGAAGTCCTCTACAACCTGATCAGATCTACAGCCACACTAAGTTCTTTTCCAGTGGGGGGGTCAGCAATTATGTTTTTTTTTTATTGTTTGTTGTTATTGTTGACTCTATAAGATGTCTTTCATTTCCCCCACTAACTTCTTTAACTCCTCAGGACTCCTTTTGCTTCTTCGTGGTGAGCATTCCCAGGTGAGGTTCGAGTTTCTCCGAAGTCCCTATCAAGGCCAGTGGGTCTCCACCAGCCCA
Organism: Antrozous pallidus; assembly: GCA_027563665.1. Taxonomy (NCBI): domain Eukaryota; kingdom Metazoa; phylum Chordata; class Mammalia; order Chiroptera; family Vespertilionidae; genus Antrozous; species Antrozous pallidus. Next base: position 21,586,699 of record CM050526.1, read on the forward strand.
CACAACAGCTGTACCTGGGGAGCATTTTAAAATCCCAATGTCAGCCCCACCCCCACCGATTCTGGCTGGGCTTCTCTGAGGGTGGAGTCCAGGGCTCAGAATCTTCAATGGCTCTGTAGCAACTCTGGGGCCAGTGATCTAGACCAGTGGTCGGCAAACTGTGGCTCACAAGCCACATGCAGCTCATGAGCCGCAGTTTGCTGATCACTGCCCTAGACCATGAGTTCAGGCACTGGTGTATATTGGGACCACCAGGGGCACACAGAGGCCCCCCCACCTAGGTAGGGTAGGGCAGGTCCTAAGCCTTTGTCCTCAGGTGACTCGGGGAATCACTAAAGTTTGAGAACCACCACTGGACCAAATGGAAAGCGGGACATCAGACACAATTTTAAAAAGGGATCTGGCCAATCAGGCTTTTCCCTTGAAAACTCCTGGGCTGCTTATCTGTGGTTAAAATGACCTAAACAGAACTGTCACACCAAGTTGGGTGTAAACAGAGGCAGGCATCCGTAGGAGCAAAGTACTACAAAGCCCTCCCTTATCTGTGATTTCAGTTACCCACAGCCAACCTCGGTCCAGAAATATTAAATGAAAATTTCCAGAAATAAATGATTTGTAAATTTTCAATTGCACATTGTTTGAAAAGCATGAAGAAATCTCCACTGTACCGCTAAGGACTTCACCTCATCATGTAGACATACATGGTATCATCTCACGTCATCACCAGAAGGGTCAATACACACAATCAGAGATCTTAAGAGAAAGAGAGACCACATTCACAGAGCTTTTATTATAGTATAAGGTGGGGCAAAAGCAGGCTTACAGTTGTTCATATAAAAATAACACAATAATTAATAAGTAATAAAGCAAGAATAAACTCTGTATTTCACATACTTACAACAAAAGTAAACCTACTTTTGCCCCTTCCTGTATATTATTATGTTATTGCTAACCTCTTACTGTGCCTAACTTATCAATTAAATGTCATCATTTTGGTATGCATACATAGGACAAAATATGATATATAGGGTTTGGCATTACCCGTGGTTTCGGCACCCACTGCAGTATCCCCGCAGATAAGTTCTGCTGAGGGGAAAACAGCACACACACGTGCACATTCACACACATGCACACTCCCCATCTGTGCAGCAAAACCTGTACAAACCTGCCTGCCCGTCCCGGAAAGAAACTGCCACCCTGACAGTCTTGTGTATATCTGCAGACGTCGACTCTTCCAGACTTTCCAGAAAGATGTGTTTCCCTCTTGGTCACTGTGGAGCTTCTGTGTGGCAGGCAGTTCCTCAAATGGGGCTGTTCACTTTTTGGGCATGTGCCACCAGCGCTATTATTTAATACTGGTGGCCCAGTGCACAAATTTGTGCACATTGAAAGGAAATTAATTAGGAGAAATATTTTAATATCGCTATTTGCCCTTTCTCTATAATAGAAGTGTCAACCAAATTCATGATTGACAATGACAGATCGAAACACATGCGTAAGATTGGCGCCAGTGAGAGCTTTATATGTATCACATATGTGCGAGTCAACTTAGACTTTTATAGATATAGAATAAACTTGCTTAATTAGAACTGATTTAGCTAAACTTTTCCAACCCAGTGAAGCACCCCAATTTCTCTTTCAAGTAATTGTCAGTAACACAGCAGTAAACATCAACATGAAGTAGATTATTATTGTAGATCACACAGGGAGAACAAAGGGTAAAATATTTAACTGCATCAGTGTTTGACGATATTCTGCACAGTGAGAAAACCTGAATTCATTTTCAAGGTCCACCATTACTTACTTCTTTTCAGAAGGGTCAAGTTCTAAGCTTTCTAAATCTCTGTTTTCCAGCTAATGAAAGGAAAATAGAATTCCACCAAGTCTCCTATTTACCTACTCCAGGACTTCTGTGAGGATCAAATGAAATGAGGCACGGGAAAATGCTTCACAGACATTTGGTTACAGTGTAAAATGTTTCCACCTGGCTATAAAGCAAGTCATGTTCCTGGACTGAAGAAACTCCAAGGAGGCTAGTTGCTAGGGAGAGGAAGCCGTGTGTTGCTACATGATGTCATTACCTGGCCAGACATTTAGCATATTAGCCTTTTATATAGAGAGATTTTTTTTCTTAAATCTACTCACTTTTTAAAAAATTAACTTAATATCATTGCCACGAAGAGGACACCATGATCTGTGCCAGACAAAGATGCTTTCCATAAAACTAGCATAACTGGAACAAAATGTCACTAAATCCAGCGGACCCTGCTGCCTGTGGGAGCCTGGGATGCCAAGGCCTCTTGTCTCCTGACCCTGCTCCTTGCTTTTTAAAAAGGGATGTGGCATGTAGATCCTCTCCTCGAGGCCATGAAGGACTGGAAGGGGGCTATGAGGACATGGCTTCTTCGTTAAGGAATTTAAGGTAATTGATGCCAAATCGGGGCATGGCCTGAAATGGTCTGGGTACCCACCCAGCACTTTATCCTCAGCAGAGTTTTCAAGAAAGGACAGCAATACTGAGAAGTGGAGACTCTGGGATTGCTGCCCCATGGTAGTAAGAGGACAAATCCTACCAGCCAGAGCTAACCCCCTCATCCCTGCTCCCTTCAGGGTCTCTACAGGGGGCTGATGGTCCTTCTTCCTCATGGAGATGTTACGGAGTGGATGGGATTATCAATAAGGCACACAGCAAGTTCCGGATGAATGTCTGCTGTCCCCACATACAAGCGAAGTTGCAACTGAAAGAGCTGAAGACCGAATCAGTATCTGTTCTTCTGCAGACTTTATGGGAAGGAGGAAGAGACCACTTATTGCTGCTCCCCTCCCCCTCGAAAATACCAGACTAGTTGAGATCCCATGCTTCCTGTTTACATAAAAATGAAACACAAACATGGGCTTTTAAAACTATAACAAAAACTGAACTTCAGAGCAGACTTGGAGGGGCCTCGTCCTGGGTTCTCACCTGCTTGCCTAAGCCCTCACCTGGAGAAGATGACAGGGCATGGCTGTAGCTACATGCAAATTCTCTAGCCCCACTGTCAGCTAGGCCCCCAGCCACCACACTGCTAGCCCTTCAGTATCGCTCTAAGACATTGTCCATCTTCACCATGTCCGAAGGATTAGCAGAAGTAAAAGGCACCCAAGTCTGGCTGGGAGTTGAGAGTCCCAAAGGCCACTGACTCATCTAAAATGGCATGAAGGGTTTAATCATTAACCTGACATCCCCCAGGCCTCGATTGCTGGTTACCATGGCATCCAGGAGGTCCCCACCCAGAGTTTGACTCTCAAGTCCTTTCAGCCAGAGGCCCAGCTGGGCAACACCCATGCCATGCCAGGGCCTACCTCTCCCCTTCTCTCCTCCCCACCCCCAGAGAGATCAGAAAGGTGAGGAAAGAGGACCGGAAATGTGGCTACGACAGATTTTAATGACTTAAAATCAGGTGGAATCAGTCACAAGGCTGGAGAAAAGAGAGAAAGGCGGCAGCAAATTATCTGAGGGTTTTTATTCAGCTCATGAGTCTTAGGGTTTCTAATTTTAGGAGACATTGGGGTTTCACTAACTATAAGTGTCTCTTATATGTATTCTTCTCCCCCCATGTTATTACACATAACTGGAGACAAACAAAAGAAGCATCGTGGCTGCCATATGTAGGTGGTTGGAGATGAGGCATCCCCTTAGGCAAACACAAACACAGCCTTGGGCCTGACCACGGGCCCATGAGGTCCCAATAAACCAGAGCCTGGGGCTCCTCACAGGGCAGTGGGCAGAGCCCAGAAGGTTCCAGAAGCATTTACTACCTGCCCAAAAGACCCAGCCATAAATTATGCATACAGGCACTGTTATCCCATCCCAAAAAGGATGCATTTTCCCAACTTCCCTCTGGGCTCTCAGGGGCAGTACTGGGAAACAAAATTTATCAACCATAATGGGCAGATATGAGCCCACCTAAAAAATAAAAAGTTCTAGACTTTGAAGAGAATGTCTATGTCTGAGTAGAGACAGATGGCTCCAAGAAAACTAAACCGACAGTAGACCGCCAACAACTCAGATTCCACAGGGATCGCATGATCGACGGAGCAATGAACCCTTCGTGAGAACCGGCCCTGCTCTCTGAAATCACAGTGATTAAAATACCCACTTGGCAGTCATGTGTTACCTGGCGGAGACGGTCTTACTGGACAACATCGTCCATAGCATTTCAGAGCTGGAAGGGGCGTTAGAAATGATCGCCAAGCCTCCTTCTCGTTGCCTGTCCCCACCCTTGGGGCAGGTGAGGGGGCTGCATCCCAGGGAGACTAAAGATCTAGGCCTAAGTCCTCATCGGGAAGACACCACCAGGCCCCCCCCCCCAACTGCTGGCCCAGGCCGCATGCTGTGCCTTGCCCCTCTGTGCGGGTTCCTCGGCCCCTTCATAAGTTAGAGAAACACAGAGACACAAACCTAGGCACACACGGTCACACAAAGACTTAATCATTAACCTTAATCACTAACCTCGTATAAACTGCTTTTCTACCAACCAAGACACTGGACAAGGCCAGGGGACTGAGAGATCTGGGGGGATGGGAAGGGAAAGAGGAGGAGCGGCTCCTGAATACACCCCTCGACCTCTGAGGTGCACATTCTTCTCAAAAGCCTGCAAGCTTCTGCCTTAGAGAAATACAGTCTCCAAAACCGAGCTCAACTTTCCCAACTTTGTTCCCTGCCCAGTAGATAAAGAAAAACAGCCAGAAAGCAACCCGGTCAGGTTCTACCTCGGAACAGAACTCACACCCGCTATGAACAACTGAGCCCTTGCCCCAGGAAAGTCCTCCCTGGCTCCCCTTCCAGCACCCCACTTACCAGCTGCCCTGTCTCGGAGCCTCTTCCCTCTGCCTGGCCGGCCGGGGAGTAGGGCAGTATTACCTGGGGCACCTGCTCTTGGGGCTGGGCCCAGAGACACTGCCAGGGCCGCCTCCCCGGCGCGGGAGCCGCCCGGCAGGCCGCACTGAGTCAGCGGCCAGGGTCCAGCCAGCTTCCTGGAGGACTTGGAAGGGGCGCTGCCCACGGGGGTTCTTCGGAGAAGGAGTCTCTCTTATGAGCACATCGACTCGGAGAGGGCTGCCTGCCCGACTGGGAACTAGCTCCACCAAGATTTTTTATCTGGTTGGTTTTTAAATGGCACGCATGCCAGAAGTCTCCTTCCTGCTCTTTATTGCTTTTCAATGTAAATTAAAAGATCTGTTCATTCATGTCTCTGGAATCCAAAATATAGTCCCCTAAGAAAACATTAACCCTATAGAGTCGGCAGGCTGGATTGGGGGTAAGGCAGGGACCCCCATTCCTGGGTCAGTGCAGGCACTGGGCCGGCCTGTGACCTCCCTGGCGGGTGAAATCCACCCCTTTCACTGCTTTCACATCTGGAATTAGATGCATTCTACTCGGCCTCGCTCAGAGATGAGCTCCCAGTTACTGCCACCTGCTGTTGCCTTTCCCTCTTTCCTTCGCAGGCTGCAAGGCTCACCTGCCAAGACCAGATGCACTTCCTACATTTCTCATCCCCATGTGTTCCGCCTCCCCAGGAATCACCCTATCCGCTACTCCCCACACAAAACCCCATAGCAAGGTCACTCTCAAAGTTCAAGTCTTTTTTAAAAGAGCCTTAAAAAACATGCCTCTCTTGTTCCGGGAAGCTCTTTGTACTTTTTCCCCTGCTGTCAGAAGGGGAGGGGGAGAGGGGCCCCGTTTCCAGTTCACAGGCCTCTGCTCCAAACCCTGGCAGACATCAAAGGCCAACACTGATGGCAGCTGCCCCGAAACCAAACCACCTCAGGGGCCCTCAAGATTCTCCAGGCCAGGCAGAGGAAGAGGCGGTGAGAATCCAGCCAACCTCACCGCAGAATGGGAACCTCAGGTGCCCCAAATTAAAGGGAATAAACCCAACAGCCAAACCTCTTGGCTGAAGCAAGGTCTGTTTTGCTTTTTAAATTTCCCAGCAACAGGCATGGTCTTCAACCCTGCTACTGAATATAACCAGTGCCACTTAGATGCCATTATTTCCTATTCAGTGCCCCTCCCTCTCCACCTACCCCATAATTATGGGAGTTTAGGGTTGGGATGTTTTATGATGCTTCTTTTCAAGCACATGACAACGCAGAAGGAAGGGTTATTTAAATCTGAGTTGGGGGGGGGGGGCAGCATTGTTAACAAGACAAATTAAGAACACATTTCCCTGGGTTTTAGGTAATTCAAGGTCACTTGCAATAAAAAGACAGAAAACTGAGTCATCTGGCCCATGTGGGCCATGGGCTCCACCACCTCCCAGGGCCTGACAAGCCCAAGGCTCCGTGTGGAGCTCACGGTGATGTCTGTGACTTAGAAAATAGCGCACATTAAGGGATTCAAGGGCATGGCTTCCTGTCTGACTGTCCAAGAGGTTTTCTTGGTCCCCTAACGCCCACCTGCATTCTGGAAAGCACCTATAAGGGTTAAGGACAAGGACTCTAAAATCTGAAAGACGCATCTCCATCCCAGCTTCACCATCTTACTGACTGTGTGACCTTGGACACATCACAGAACTTCCCAGAGCCTCAATTTCTTAATTTATAACATGGGGACAAGGGTTCCTGTTACTTCATAGGGATTCAAGGAGATCAGAGTTGTCATGCACATCACATAATGCTCAATAAATGTTAGCCACAAACAGAATGATGAAGGAACACACTTGCTTTGGAAAAGGTCAATAAGTCCCAGAGCCAATACTTTCTATGAAGTGGCATCTAAAAAGCAAGATAATGCCCATTTCCCTTCCTACATGGAATGTATTTCTCAGCTAAGGCAAAAGCAGGGTTGAAAATGCCAAGTGTGAAGTATATAATACCATTTAATGAGCACCTACAATAATAATATCCCAGGAGGTTAACTATATTTCCACAAATGCACATTATCCTGCAAGGCAGGTCCTGTTAGTCCCGCTTTACAGTTGGAGAGCCCAGGCTCAACATGTATCCCACCTCCTCCCGCCGGATTCCAGCCCGTGTCAGCGTGGAGGGCAGATCGGAAGCACACCCAGTCACCGGCAGCAAGCACTAAGGCAGGGGTGCTCAACCTTCCTAATGCCGCGACCCGTTAATACAGTTCCTCATGTTGTGGTGAGCCTCAACCATAAAATTATTTTCGTTGCTACTTCATACCTGTAATTTTGCTACTGTTAATGAATTGTAATGTAAATATCTGTGTTTTCCGATGGTCTTAGGCTCTACAGCAGCGGTTCTCAACTTGTCGCCACCGCTAGCAGGGTCGCCTAAGACCATTGGAAAACACAGATATTAACATTACGATTCATAACAGTAGCAAAATTATAGTTATAAAGTAGCAACAAAAATATTTTTATGGTTGGGGCTCACCACAACATGAGAAACTGTATTAAAGGGTCGCGGCATTAGGAAGGTTGAGCACCCCTGCACTAAGGCATGGACCTCGACTTCTGGGCTTTCGTCTAGTTCATGATTCCCTCTCTCCACGCAGCACAAATGGGCATATTACCACAGAACGTTCTAGAACTATGAGAGACCACAGGCCTGGCCTCACCTGATCCACTGACTTAGGCGTATTAGAAACTCAGCCCAGGGAAAGTGGCTAGTGATGGGCCAGAGGCTGCGTTTAGGTCCACCGACTCTGAACAGCCAGTGGCTGCCGCGGTTCCTAGAGGAATAGGCCAGCGACAGGAACAAGCAGGCGGAGCTCTGAACAGATTTCAAAGCAATGCAAAGGTGAGCTAAACAGACCCGCCCTCCCCAGGCAGACAGGAGAGAAAAGCCTGCCTGCTTGTGTCTACAGTTCGGTTCTCCCGTGAATCACAGCCTCCAGATTATTAGTGTTTAACATTACCTTCCTAGATGCTTCATGAACTTGTTTCAAGGCCACCCACTCTTAACTGTTGCACACACCCTCCTAGTCTGGTCTCTCCTTCCCACATGCAAAGGATCGGCTTGGCAGTACCGTCTGTCTCCAGCGAAGGAGTTTCATCAGGTGGCCGACCCTTGTAAATAATTAAAGAGCGATCCCATAGCCTGAGCGAGGTCTGTCGAGAGAAGGGTGGCCTGTTCAATTAGGCATGCGGGGAGGCACCGCTCACAGCCTGACAACTGCTTCCTCAACAGATGGCGAGCAGAGTAGCCCACAGAGCCAGCCTGCCTTGAGGAAAAACAAGGCGGAGCAGGGGCCTGCGTGCAGCATGCTGGCTTCAATAACACCAGAGCTGCACGCACAGCGCACAGCCGGCTCCCGCCAAAGGCTGGTGGGACCCTGGGCAAACCCACCCCCCACTGTGGAGCCGTTTTCTTACCTCTAAGATGACCACCTCCTTTTTAATGTGGAGGAAAACGCCAATTAGAAAACAAAATTACCCAAAGTGCTAATCTTGTGGGGGCAGGGAAGAACTCCATAAACAAAGAAATGCCAGATTCCCCTCCATCCCCCCCAAATCAAGTCCCACTTAGTGGCTTCATCAGTAAGTACCCTGCGGACTGGTTTCTATACTAGTAAAGATGGAGCGCTCTGTGCCTCTGTGTCTGCACAGGGAGGTATGGGCATATACACTGTATATATCACTCGCCCTGCATCTGATTTTTTTACATTCAATCTATCATGCAAAACTCTCCAAGATGGTCCACAGATATACCTGGTCCATTTTACAGTCACATAATATTTCATAACTGGTTCAATGTTTCTCTTACCGGTGAACACCTCTTACTTATTTCTATACACAATGCTGCAATAAACACCCTGTGCATGCACTTGTACGTATGTCGACTATAGTTTCTATAGGTGTCAGATTCCCAGGAGTTTGATCACTGACTCCTAAGGAATATACACTTTCAGTTTCAATAAGTACCAATTCGCACAACTCGATTGTGTCTCAGAGTTGCAAACTGCTCCCTGGACCAGAGACCTAGGGACCCAGTAGAAAGACCCCTAGGCCTCTGCCACCCACCTTCTCCCACACCCAGGCCACCCCTATCCCCCACTCCAACCAGTGCTGCTTCCCTTTCAACTCCTTCATATCCTGGCTTTCCATAGAAGATTTCGCTGGGGAAGGAAAGGAGGCTTGCTCTGCCTTGAATATTTGAAAATCACCTAAAAGATATTAATAACTGCTAACATTTATGCAGCATTTACTATGTGCTTGACACTTTATAAGGGTGATTTCATGTAATGCTTCAGTCGCTCCATTTTACAGACAGGGGAACTGAGACTTAGAAAAGTGATGTTTGTAAGGTGGCTCCCATGTGCTGATAAGATGTGGAGCCTGGAGAGCCCTAGGAGACCTGATTCCCAGGTCCACACACTTGCTCAGCACTTCAGTACCTTCCAGGAAGGGGACTGAGCACACACACACACACACACAGACCCACAAAGATAGCATGCCTCCAGATGCAGGACTATTGGCCTCTCTGCACCAACTTTATTTGACATCACCCTTCAGGTTGTCGAATCAAGGCAACACTGTCACTTTGAGAAGGACCTCCTCTTCTACCAACCCCTCACTCCCCAGACCCAATGGCCACCATCTCTATTGCTGACCCTCCATGACCTCCTCCTGGCAGATCTGCCCTCGCCATTGCATAGCCACACACCCTGCAGGAGGAGGAAGTAAAGAGCAAAGGCAACAGATCCTCTCAGCAGGATAAAGAAGAAACAAAAGGCCTCCGATGCACTGACCTCTGACCTGAGCACTACTGCTGCGCTGGGAATGTCCACATGCAGAACTGGGAGAGAAAGGAAAGAATAGCCAGAACTTTTGCACGTGTGGATGGGGAAATCAGCCAGCTTAGCAGGAATTTTAGCCCAAAGGGGTAGTTGCGGGGATGAAGCAGGAGAAAAGAAAAAAGAACAACTAGAGAGGGAGAGGAAATGAGGAAGAGGCAGATGAAGCAGGAAAGGGAAAGTGAGGAGGATTGTGGCCTGGGCTTGAATCCCTACGCCAGCCCCCTGCCTCATTCCCAGCTGCAGAAAGACCAAGAAAAGCAGAAGAGCAGACCCAGGCCCCTTGCAGGGATATTGCATAATCAAGAGAAAAGGAACTTTTCTGCCTGGAGCGGAGCCTGCAGCTGAGTTCCCACAGGCACACTTCTCCAGCACCCACTGCGCACGCCCAACAGAGATTCCACTCTCCCGGAGACCCGGCCTCAGGGGCGTCGGGGAGAGAGAGGCACTGGACAGGCTGGTTCCGAGAAGGCGCAAGGAGAGAGGCACAGGACAGTCATGGGTTAGTGGACCAGAGCCACGCAGGGCTTCCCTGCTGTGAGAGTTTCCACATTGTTCTGGAACCGACCGACAGTCCAAGGAGACTGATGCAACAGGACCTCTTACAGCATATTTTGATTAATGTCAGTTCCTGAAAGCCAGAACTGTTATTGCAGCATTGTTGGTAATGATAAAATGGAAACATCCTAATATCCACCAAGAGGGGGATTGGTAAAATGAAATGAAATAAGATGGCGATACATCTATATATATAAAACATTATACAGCTATTAAAAAGAACAAGACAGTGCTACATGTCCTAATGTGAGCCGAACTCCCACACAGTACAGTTTTTTAAGTACAGAAGAGCATAAATGCATGCTCCCCTGAGTGAACGGGAAGAGGGACACAGTAAATGCAGTGATTTCCACCTAGCACACACTGAGGATTTTCTTTCTCAACCTGAGTAGAGGGTACACAGTTTACCATTCCTTAAACTGAACATACATTTCATACACACGCATATGCACATAAAAATCTCTAAAAAACTTCAAAGTGAGGCCTCTGAGAATGGAAACGGGGGGGGGGGGGGGGGGGCGGGGAGCAGTGTGGTAGGGTGAGAAGTAGGTTTACTTTGACTCAATGCCTATCTTTTTATAACCTTTCAACACTTTTACCACATGTATGAATTGCCTGTCGAGAAAACACACACACACACACAAAAACAAAAAACACTCACTGGCAATTCTCCAGGGTGTTGCAGCATCACAGTTCGGGAAAGTACCCCAGGAGCCAGTTTCCCCATTTTACAGCTGAAGAAGCTGCAGCCCAGAGCATCTGAGTGTCCTGTCCTCGGTCACACAGAGAGGGAGTGGCGGACTCAGGAAGAGAGGCTAAGTCTCCGGGGGCAAGCCAGTGTCCACTACCCCTGACATCTCAACCAGGGGCCCCAGGTTGCTCAAACCCAAGGACCCTCTCCCTGGCCGGCCAAACTCTCCTATAGCCGCTACCCCACCTCAGTCACAGAGGAGGCAGAGAATCAGGGGAAGGGCCCACACGTCCCAGAGTGGGAGCTGGGAGACACAGTCAACGCTGGAGCCCGGCTCCAGAGCTTCCCTAGTCCCTCCCGCCCCACACCCCCGATGTCTTCATGCCAGCAGCCAAGCACCAGACCTATCAGCTCAATGGCCATAGATCCCAGACGGGAGCCAGCAGGTGGGCACCAGGAGCCAAACCAGACTCCGCCTGTAAAATACCACCCTTGTCTGTGGGTTTACATTGAAGAAAATCCTTAAGGGCTGTGCAGAAGAACCATAAAACCTCAGAGCCAGGGGGAGGAAAGAGACTGGGTGGTGTTCCCTGCAGTAAAAAACTACCACGCCTGCTTCATCGATCCAAGGCCAGAAACGACTCAACCCAAATGTGAATTCTTCCTTAATTTTAAAAAATGCTGGCAAACCTGAGTTTCTATAGTGTTTTCAACAAATACTGCCCCACTGGGAGGCGAGCACGGAGGTAATTAGATCAACGAACATCTGGAGAACGCTCACTGTTAGCTTCATACGTACCAGACTTGCTGTAAGCTCTTGGCAGGCAGTACCCCTTTGAGTCCTCACAGCGATCCCGTGGACAGTCTACGGTTATTCCATTTTACAGAGGAGGAAGTCAAGTAGCTTGTCCCAGGTACAGAGCCACTAAGTGGCAAACTGAGGAGTGTCTGGCCACAAAGCCCATTCCCCCACCCCTGACTTGCTCTCCCTCCTGCAGTCTGGGCTTCCTCTAAATCTACTGGCCTGAAGGGACCAATCAGGCCTGTTACTTCCTGCTCCCTCCCCAAGTCCAAAGAGGGAGTGTTCCCCTAGGGCAGTGGTCAGCAAACTCATTAGTCAATAGAGCCAAATATCAATAGTACAAGGATTGAAATTTGTTTTGAGAGCCAAATTTTTTAAACTTAAACATCTTCTAACACCACTTCTTCAAAATAGACTCGCCCAGGCCGTGGTATTTTGTGGAAGAGCCACACTCAAGGGGCCAAAGAGCCGCATGTGGCTCGAGAGCCGCAGTTTGCCGACCACTGCCCTAGGGGTTCCAAAGAAATCAGGAGCCCAGGGTCCATCCCTGACGCTGCCCTGGGAGTTTCAGCTCCAGACCGAGGGCCCGGGTGACCCGGAGGTGGACACCAAGTCAGGGTGACCGCCTGGGTGAGGAGGATTCATGAGAAGGAGCCAGGCACACTCACCCCCACTGGCGGAGAGCCAGCCCTGCAATGGCCCAAGGGAGCAGCCGACCCTCACCCCACTCGCCTTGCTGGGAAGGCCAAGCCACCTTCCTGCAACAGGGGCAGCCCAAGGGCTAGGGAGAGGGCTCTAATCTAGGCTGTAATCAGCCCTGTTTGGGAAATTGCCTAAGCCTCCCTGGATGTCTCTACATCTGTCAATGGGGGGACAGGGGGACGGGGGGCGTGGCACGAGGGGGTAAACCCCTAAACCCCACAGGGAGGGGAGTATTAAAGGAACTCAGTTACACCGACTTCAAAGATCTTGAGAATACAAGACATGCTTGAAAGGCACCGCTCCAGATAACATAAACAGTGACAGCTCCCAGGATGCCCACGCTCTGCCCAGAGTGTCCTCATGCTCTTCCAGCTGGCACGGTTCAAGGTTCAGATGGAGGCCCCCCAACCCCTCACTCACAGGTACCCGTGCTCGCAGGTACCTCCCTGACACGCTGGACAGGGACCGTCAATTTCCCTGAGGGCAGGGCTCCTTGAGGTGATGTCCTTTCATACCCCCCAATAAGAGCCAGGTGTCGCGTACATTAGGTACACCTTCACCAAATAAATGAAAAGTGTGAGCACTGTCATCACCCTCTGGAATTTGCAAACAGGACAGAACCCTCCTGGGGCGTGGCTCCGCACAAGGGCCTCCAGCACTGGGACTGACCAAGACCATTAGAACGCCCAAACTTCCAGCCCTGTCTATTCCCCAGCAAATGCGTCTCACACCCAAAGCCTAACTTCCCTCCAGGAAGCAGTCGCCTCATCTGTACCAGACACTGAGGATACGGGAACACACGATCCCCAACACCTCCCCCCACCCCCAAAGGGATTCTCAATCTAAGAATTCCAGCCCAGAGGCCCCCAGGGGCTGGCTGAAGAACACAGAACTTTCCTTATCTCACCCCTCCCCACGTCTATTTCCGTAGATGTGTTATTATAACGGACGTGCTGTCCTGGCACAGCAGTACACGTGTATAATTTGGGAAGTGAAATGCCTACATTGGAAACACACGATCAGAACGTCTTTCGTGATAGGTGTGCGGGCGCAAGTCTGGACACAGAGACCCAGCTAGAAAACGCACCGAGGGGAGGGCAGGAGAGAAGTTCCCAGCATGCCTAGGGCAGGAGGCCACAAAGGAACAAAGATGGGGGGAAGTCTCAAAAAATGAGATGCTCAGGGCTGGGGCCCAGCACCTCCCCTGCTGGGGAGAAAGATAGGGCCGGAAAGAGAAAGGAAACAGATGAGAGGGCCATCCAGGGAGACAAGGGGGAATTCCAGGCATTCCAGGGAGAGCAGGCTCGAAAACATGAGACAGCAAGGCCTCAGGGAGATCAGCCCCGTGTGGCTGTGCGCTGATATTCAAGGGGACAGGCTGATATTCAAGGGGACAGGGAGGAGGTGGAATTCTGCTCCGCGGGCATGAGGAGTGGTCCCCAACCAAATGCCAAGGAGCTGCTGTCCGTCTGCTTGTCAACAAAAGGCCACTTGATTTGGTAGCATTTTAAGAGCTCTGTTGCAGTAAAGCCCAGTGCTTGGACAGCCCATGCACAGTGCTGCCCGAGTCTGGGCACAGGATCCATAAGAACCCACCTTCAGGTCCAGAGCCACAAGCCCTGGGGTTTATAAGGCTGGTGGTGGCAGCCCGTCCACGGAAATCAGGTGACAATCTCTGGGGACAGCCACAATGAAGCCGGCACAGGAGGTGGACGTGGCAGGAGATGAAGGTGAGGAGGTGAGCAGATTCACCAGTACACCAATGTCTGCGGGCTTCCGTTTTTACTGAGGACCCGAAGAATCTAAGCCACTTGCTCTGAACGGAGCGAGAGGGCAAGGAGACGCTGATGCCTAGGGATCAGGAGTATCACACTTTCTGAGTCCCCGTCAAATCAGGAGTCTGTGGGAGCATTCCCCAAGAGGCAAATCCGAAATGGAGGTTCACATGCAGGAGCAGCCAACACCGTGAGGGAAGCAGGCCTGGACAGGGGGGCAGCTGGGCTATATGACTCACTTGCAACAGAGACCTCAGTCCGACCCGTGGGGAACTCTGGAGCTGGGATGGCTCCTCAGAGTTGTCCCAAATGGAGGCTAGGGGCCAGTCTCTGTACCCCATCTTTGGATGGGGGTTACCTTTGGGAGGGGAAGTTCCCTTGAGCTGAAGGCAACTCCTGGGGAGGGAGTCAGCAATAAGCTGTCAGCAGCCATCACTCATGGTTGCTGGGATGGGAGGCTGACCTCTGAAGGGGGTCTGGGCAGCAGACCTCGCCTTTGGATGCATCTTCAGCCTTTTCAAGAAGAATTTTGTCTAGAACAGAAGATCCGTCCAAGGATATCAGAATGAATGGGCATGGAAAGTCACAGAGGAAAAGCATTTGTCTGTTGTTTTTTCGTCACTCATAACTGAGCTGATAGGATCAAATGTTCTCTTTCCTGGTTTTAGATTATTTTTAAGAACTCAGAATTTCACTTCTAAGAACCCGTCAGAGAGTTGCTCTGTGAATTTTCCTTTTATCCCTCATTATTACCAAGATCCTACTTCACACATTTTTAAAAAATCTATCTATGATCTGTGGACTCCGGCCAATCATATGAACAGATATTCACATTAAATGGGGGACAAAACCTGGGTAACCCAGTGGTTAAAACTTGACAGTGGGCATAAAATAAAACATGAGAAATGCTCTTCACATTTCAAAGTACATGAAAGTCCACTCAAGATATTTTTATGTTTATAACACTAGAGGCCTAGTACATAAAATTCGTGCACAGAGGGGAGAAGGGAGTGTCCCTCAGCCCAGCCTGTACCCTCTTTAATCTCTGCCTGTTTTGGCCTGCTCCTACTGGGAAGGGCAGTTGGATTGGGCCTAAATGGGCAGTTGGACATCCCTCTCACATCCAGGACTGCTGGCTCCTAACTGCTTGCGTGCCTCCCTGATTGCACCTAACTGCTTCTGCCTGCCAGTCTGATCACCCCCTAACCACTCCCCTGCTAACCTGATTGATGCCTAACTGCTCCCCTGCCAGCCTGTTTGCCCCCAACTGCCCTCCGCTGCAGGCCTGGTCCCCCCAAGTGCTCTCCCCTGCAGGCCTAGATCCTCTCCAACTGCCCTCCCCTGCAGGCCTGGTTGCCCCCAACTTCCCTCCTCTGTAGGCCTGGTCCCTCCCAACTACCCTCCCCTGCTGGCCTGATTGCCTACAACTGCCCTCCCTTGGCGGCCTGGTCCCTCCCAATTGCCCTCCCCTGCTGGCCATCTTGTGGCAGCTATCTTGTGTCCACATGGGGGCAGGATCTTTGACCACATAGGGGCAGCCACCTTGTGTGTTGAAGTGATAGTCAATTTGCATATTAGTCTTTTATTAGATAGAATAGAGGCCTGGTGCATGGGTGGGGGCCAGTTGGTTTGCCCTGAAGGGTGTCCCGGATCAGGGTGGGAGGTCCCTTGGGGCGTGTGGTGGCCTGGGCAAGGGACCTGTGGTGGTTTACGGGCCAGTCACGCCCCCTGGCAACCCAAGCGGAGGCCCTGGTATCTGGGATTTATTTATCTTCTATAATTGAAACTTTGTAGCCTTGAATAGAGGCCTGGGCCCGCCAGGGTGTGCGGAAAGCTTGGCTTCCTGCATTGCCAGGGAAACCCAAGCCTCCTGCTCACTCCATGGGCACAGCCATTTTGGTTGTGGTTAATTTGCATACTCACTCCTAATTGGCTGATGGGCGTGGCTTGTGGGTATAATGGAGTGATGGTTGATTTGCATATTACTCTTTTATTATATAGTATGATTTTTCCTCATACATGACAAATGCATGTTTGGTGAAGGAAGATTGGGAAAAAGCACCAGGAAGAAAATAATTTATTATTATCCCACCCACCACTAAAAAACATATGCATAGCCTTCTCTTTTTCTTTCTTTTTTCAAAAATATATTTTATTCACTTCAGAGAGGAAAGGAGAGGGAGAGATAGAGAGAAACATCAATGATGAGAGAGAGAATCATTAATCAGCTGCCTCCTACATGCCCCCCACCGAGGATTGGGCCCGCAACCTGGGCATGTGCCCTTGACTAGAACTGAACCCAGGACTCTTCAGTCCACAGGCCAATGCGCTATCCACTGAGCCAAACCAACCAGCATGCCTTCTCATCTTCTCCACTCTTAAAAATTAACTGGAGTCATATAATTTAACCTCTTTTTCAGTTAATGATATATCGTGAACACTTTTTCAAACAGTAATTCCTCACAGCAAATTTTTGCTGTTTATAAAGGCCAACAGATGTAAATGTGCTTCGATTTTCCTTATTCGATAACCCAAGGTTGTCGGTTTAGGTAGGATATTGGAGACTTAAGTTATTTGTAATTCTTCCACAGTATAAATAATGCTGCAATTAACATCCTTGGGGCCAAATTCTTTTTAAGTCCTAGCTGATCCTTAACCCCAAATCCCAGTGGTCGCACTCATGTAACGTTACCGAACTTGTATCTTAGGAACCTAAATAACGGGTTCCTTGTGCCTGCAGCAGTGAGTTACCAGCCCGAAGGAAGTGCCCAGCCCACTCTAGGCCTCAGTGACCCAGAGAGGGGCCTTCCTGCTCTTTGTGGGTGTTCTACAATGGGACCTGCTCCTGCAGTCCCAGGAGGGCCAACCGCACCTAGTGTCTTCCTGCTTGTCGGCCACATGTACCTGAGGACCTGCCTACCCAACTGAACACTGGCTTTCCCCAGCTTTCCTTAGAATCCCACCTGACATATACTCAGTTAATTCTAGATCTTCCACATTCAAAAGTGTGTTTTATAGGTTACAGATTTCCCCCGCTTCCATGACTTCATGTCAACTTTTGGAGATAGTCTGCACCCCCCACATGGCAGTTCTTCAGCATCATCACCATCAGTAATACCTATGCTTTCTACCAAGCA
This sequence comes from Antrozous pallidus, assembly GCA_027563665.1. Classification (NCBI taxonomy): domain Eukaryota; kingdom Metazoa; phylum Chordata; class Mammalia; order Chiroptera; family Vespertilionidae; genus Antrozous; species Antrozous pallidus. Next base: position 21,604,109 of record CM050526.1, read on the forward strand.
GTTTTCATGCATTGTCACATTTAACCCTCAGAGCTATTCTGAAGGGAACTCCTGACTCCCTTTGCGGGATGAGAAAACTGAAGGTCAACATAGGAATTCAATCAAAGCACACAACTAGCTTGCCAGGGCTCAAGATTTAAACCAAATCAACCCCAAGGTCAGAGGGAATTACTAGACTCAAACTACGGGGATAAAATCAACAGATCTGACACAGGCAGGACACTGAGGCTAAACCCCTAACGTGGAGGAGTCAGGGTGGGACGGCATAAAACCACTCTGCAACGCTGTGGCCGTCGCTACATCAAACCAGGAGCCCAGCAGGAGGACGGTGGCTCCACAGGCCCCGAGCACACCAACGGGCAGGTGGGAGGCTGATCTGTGATTTGTGGGGTGAACAGCATGTAAGTTGTATCTTACAAAGTGTATATGTCTTTATTGGCTAAAATAAGGCACATAACGTTCTATGAACTTGAATGATGATCTCTGTTAGTTTGGCCCATGAGAGACAGAATTAGAGAATTGAAAGGGATCTCAGAGGAAATCAGACAGTCCAGATGAGGAAACTGAGGCTCCAGGCCACGGGGTCACAAAGCCAGGAATACCGAACCAGGTCTCCAGCCTACCAACTCAGTGGTCCAAGAGGAAACTCAGAGCAGTATGTTTAACACAAAACTCATGGAAAACTCTGTTGAAGACCCTTAGAGAAAATTTCCAGTTTAAGAAAAAAGCCCACTTCAATTTTTAAACAAAACTGAATGTATAGACAGGACTTTTATCAGAGATTTAATGTCTCTGATACATTTGACTCCATCTCCCGGCAAAAGAGGTCAAAATATGTAAATAAAGTCACCAACAAGAGCTAATGAACTAATAAACTGGTTCGGTCCAAGGCTGTTTTGTTCTATAAATTGACATCAGAGGGTTATTACAACCTTAATCACAGAAGTCTGGGGAACACCCAGCATTACCCTGACAGACACGAAAGAAAACACACACACACACACACACACACACACACACACACACACCCCTAACAGAGAGTTCTTGCCCAGATCCCCTGGAGTCTTGATCGGTGTTATGATGACTTCAGTTTTCCAAACTTGGAAATTACTCAATGGGTCTTACTGGGCTCAGACAGCCAAACTACACTAGGCGTTGACAGCTTTCTTTAGAATTTACTTTTCTCTTTCATTCATTTTAATGCTACTGAAAAGTCTACTCTATTTAGATGTTGAGGATGCATCAATGAATAAAACAGATAAAAGTCCCCACCCTTCTCGAACTTTCATGGTAGTGCAGGGAGACGGCAATCAACAAGTAAAGCCATGCTGTGTGTGGCCACGGTGAGAGGGTGGGGAAATGACATAGGGTTCCTTTCCACAGGTGGTGGTTGGAGACCTCACTCACTCGGGAGTGGAAGTGGGGCCTGTGGACACCTGCGGGAAGAGCATTCCAAGAAGGCAAAGGTTCCAAGGGGTGGGGCGGGGCACTGAATGTGCCTGGTGTGTTCTAAGAACAGGATGGAGGCCATGGGGCTGGGGCAGTCTGACAATAGGAGGAGAGAAACCAAGGCCTTGACTTTGGCTTTGACACCAAGTGAGATGGGAGGCACTGGGGGGTTCTAACAGAGGGCTGACAGGACCTGACTTACATTTTGTAAAACAACCCTTTTTCATTAAATCCTTCCCTACCCTAAACTTCACAGAGATCCTATTTATGTTCGGAACGCACACATACATACATACACACAACAACAACAACAACAACAACAACAACCAAGATGGTCAGTATGACACCCACCTCCCCAACCACCAGCATGGCCAGCATCCTGCAGAGAATGTCCTCTGACTCCCAACCCCAGCAGCACAGTCACCAGTGTCAGCAGTTACCCCAACCATCGATCCAGGCCTATGTGGTCCACTGTGCCAGCCATCAGTCAGGGATCCTCACACCCAACCAAGGTTGTGATTCTCTCCCACACTTGCTGCTCACATCCTTCCTCCTTCCAAATAAAACCCACCCCTCCCTCTGGGGGACCCAGCAGGAGAAATTTGCCAGCAAAGGAACAGGTGACCACCTTTAACAAGAAGCCTGAACCACAGTCCGAGCATCTGTCAATCATGTCATGGAAGCGCTTGAGGGAAAGAAGGTGGGGTCTGAGTAGGGAAAGCCAGGGGAGAGCCAGCATGGCCCACAGTGGACGGACTGTCACCTGTGCTAAGAGAGACACCTTCCTTAGCTGGCAGCACCAGCCTCAGAACAAACAAAGGGAAGAGCAAAGACAGGCAGGTGTTTGAAGAGAGGTCAGCTCAGCTTCAGGTGCTGCTGCTAGAAAGAGAAACCAACCATCCACACATCCTCCCTCACTGATAGACTCTGGGGATCGCGCATCGGTTTGAGAGTGGCCCTTGCTTTCCAGGATGAGGCAGAACATCTGCTGAGCCTGCGACACCCTGCATCTTGTGGCATTGACCCCATTCTCATCCCACGAATGACCCCATGACGTAGCTATGGCCGGTCCCATTTCCCACATCAGGAAATGGGCTCCTGAAGGCGAGACCTGCCCATGGTCACAGTGACAGAGCTAGGACTCAGGCCTGGCTCTGCCCAAGACTTGCCAGCTTCCAAATGCATCCAACCTTCCTGGGAAGATAAGCGCCCCCTCCTCCCCTACCCCACCATGGAGCTACCAACAGAGCTCCATGAGGCACAGGCGGGGAAGGTCAGGGGGTCGGTGGCATTCAGCCACAGACAAGGTGAGGGCCCAAACGTGGAAGCCATGCAGTCTCCCTACAAGTCCAGCTCTACGAATGCGTGCATCAGGCGTCTAGTCACAAACACAAAGATCCTTACTCTGTGTCAGGCACTCTGCTTTACACGGCTCGTCTCACTTACTATGAACAATCCTATTAAAATCCCCATTTCACAGAGGAGGAAACTGCTGCTCAGTCTATTTTTTCCATAGACTCCTCCCAAGGGCACATTAGTGCATGACAGTAACAACAGCAGAAACAAAGACAACTCACAGTTGTCTAAGTGCAAAGCTTTGTTCCACCAACTTTGCATGTCTACTCATTTAATCCTCACAGCAGCCCTAACCAGAAGGTACTATATTTATCTCCATTTTAGAGATAAAAAACTGATGACAGGAAAGTAAAATAACTTGACCAAGGTGAGAAACGGTCAACAGCAGAGGCACGATTCAAACCCAGGCTGTCTGATCCCAGAAGCCATACTCTCAACTCCTGCGCTGAATGGACTTTTTCTTTTTTATTCTTTTTTTTTTCTTTTCTTTTTAATGTGTTTTCATTGATGTCCGAGAGGGAGATGGAGAAAACATCAATGAGGAGAGAGAGTCATCATTGATTCTCTGCCTCCTGCAGGCCCCACACTGGGGACAGCCTGCAGCCTGCACCTGAGCCCTGACTAGGAATCCAACCACAACCTCCTGGTTCATACGTTGACCCTTAACCACCAAGCCATGCCGGCCAGGCGGCCTTTTCCATTGATTCCCATTATTTCTCTAGAAATGTCAAGAGGTTAATTAGCACTGATTACAATACACCCTCATTAATTACTCAGCACCTACTACTTGCCAAGCACTGGACTAAGCCCTGAAACTTCTGGATAAAGAGGTCACGTACAGTCTTTGTCCTTAAAGGGACAGGAAATCCTTCCTTTAGAGCTAAAAGGCTCTGGTCAGCCTTTTAGAGAACAGGAGACTGTCCCAAAGCATTCATGTGGTAGGTAGAGGGGCTGCCAAGAGAAGAGACAACAGCATTCTGGAAGGGATGGGAGGGAGTCCAGTGGCACGGCAGAGGGGTCCACTGGCTACATTTTACTCTGTGACACCAGATTTGGCACGTCTCCTTGGTTGAGCGTGCCGTGACTCAGAAACTGCAAAGGCCTGGAATCTGCCACCAGCCACACCCCAATCTGAATCTCAGCTCTGTCACCATCACTGTGACATTGGGAGGCTGATCACCTCTCCGGACTTCAGTTACCTCCTATGCAGTGGAGGTGAGAACCATACAAACTTCCCAGGGCGGCTGGAAGGAAGGGTGGGGTACAGTATTCAGAGCTGTCCAAGAGCCCAGGCAGAGAGCATTCAAGAAATGTTTACTCTAGGGGTGCACAGAGTCTTCTGAATTAGTGTTTCGAGTTTCTTTGGATATTTTCCCAGACGTGGGATCACTGGGTCAGAAGGCAATTCCAATTTTTTTTTTTTTTTTTTTAGGTAACTCCATATGCTTTCCACGGTGGCTGCATCAGCCTGTATTCCCACCTGCAGTGCTCGAGGCTCCCTTTTCTCCACATCCTAGACAACACCGTTGTTTGTTCATTTATTGATGATAGCCATTCAGACAGGTGTGAGGTGATATTTCACTGGGGTTTTAATTCGAATTTCTCTGATGATCAGTGACATTGAGCATCTTTCCATGTATCTACTGACCATCTGCGTGTCCTCTTTGGAGGAGTGTTTATTCTGATCCTTTGTGGTGTTATTTACAAGATTTGGAAGCAGCCCAAGTGCCATCAGTAGATGAGTGGGTAAAAAAGCAGGTGGTACCTTTACACGGTGGAATACTACTCGGCCATAAAAAAGGAAATCTCACCTTTTGTGACAGCATGAATGGACTTGGAGAGTATAGTGCTGAGTAAAATAAGCCAATTAGGGAAAACCTAATACCATATGATTTCGCTTATATGTGGAATCTAATGAACAAAATAAACTAATGAACAAAACAGAAGCAGGCTCATAAGTACAGAGAACAGATTGACAACTGCCAGATGGGAAGGGTGGTGGGGGACTGGGTGAAAAAGGTAAAGGGAGTAAGCAGAAAAAAAACAGACCAAAAAAAAAAACCCCTCATAGACATAGACAATAGCATGATGATTACCAGAGGGAAAAAGGGGTTAAAGGGAAGAAGAGGATAAAAAGGGGCTAAATGGTAATGGAGGAGACTTGACTTGGGGTGGTGAACATACATATTCAGATGATGTATTATAGAAACGTACACCTGAAAACTATGTAATTTTACTAACTAATGTCACCCCAGTAAGTTAAATAAAACATAAAAAGAAAATGTTTGCTCTAGTCATAAATGTCCTGCTCACCACCGCCACTGCCCCAATGCCCACAGGACTGTTCTCAGAGTGTGGGCAGCAAGAACCATAAGTGGAACCGTAAGTGGTTGTCCAACATTTCCACATGAGTCTCTCTGAGCCAGCCCCAGCTTCCTGGGGCAACGCCATGGGCCGTGTTTACCCTGTGAGTGTTTGGCAGCTAGGACACAGAGCCCAGAGTAGCAGTTCCCCTTTCTCGGATGGCCCCTCATGCAGAGGACTTCGAGGCCTGAAGGACAGGAGTGCTCCCTCGGAAGGCTGGCTGGATGCCGACTCACTGGCTGGGTGCCCCAGGGTTGCTCAAGTCAGGCAGGCTCTGCTCCCACAGGACTGCTTGCTAGAAATAGCAGTTCCCTCAGGAGGGCTGGCGGCTCTGGAAACTTCCCTGCTTCTCAGTCAAATACAACACTGGCTCAACAAAGGCCCGATGCCATGGGGGAAGCTGCAGGACCCAGTCTCATTCTCATTCCAGATGATCTGAGTTTCATATCACATCAGTGTTAGCCTTGTTTCCCTGCGCACTGAGAAGGGGCTAGGGATCTCCAAGTGCACCACTGTATCTGAGCATCAGCACAGTGCCTCCAGGGTGGCAGGCCCTTGAGTATTCATTAGTTTAATAAATTAATGCATGAAAATAATAACAATAAAGGAAATTTTCTAAACACAGTTCCCCCAACACAAAACTCCTTTCTCTCCTACTTTTTTCCATCTGCAGACATGCTTTACGTATTTACATATGTATGCTGCATACATGCAACCTGCACTCTATATATTTTCATTTAATGTAATATCACAAATATGGCCATGTTTTTACCTAGTCATCACAATTAACAGCTGAATGCATAACAACGCATCCCCTCACCTATGGACATCAACCTTGTTCTTTCTGTATTACAGATAATGCAAATAGCCTTGTGGATCTTGCTTTGCTTTTCTACTGAAGAACTGCCATTAGAATAGGCACCGTTGGGAGATTGGACAGAGTCCAAGAGAAGCTACTGTCCTGGTGTTAAAAATGAGGAGAGGAATACTAGGGGGCACAGGCACGATCCACTCAATAAATGCTCCTGGAATGAATCAAAGCAGCTGGCCCAAGTGATGCCCTTCGTGGGTGGAGAGCCACAGCTTGGCCCAGCCAGGCTCTGCCCATGTCATCAGAGGCAGGACTCCTGCCTGGCTGGTTTGGCTCAGTGGATAGAGTGCCGGCCTGAGGACTTAAGGGTCCCAGGATCGATTCCAGGCAAGGCCACACACCTGGCTTGTGGGCTCTATCCCAGTAGGAGGCATGCAAGAAGACTGATTCTCTCTCATCATTGTTGCTTCTCTCTCTCTCTCTCTGAAATCAATAAAAAAATATTTTTTTTAAAAAAAAGAAAAAAACGTGAGAGCCCGGATAGCTGTCAGTAGAGCATCAGACTTTTAAAAAAGAAAAAGAAAAAAGACTCCTCCCAAGTGCACATTCAGTAAGCCAGCAGCAGGGCTTCTGATAGCAGGCCCGTGAGTGCACCAACCCCAAACTCCATGTTTTGCTTTGTTTTTTGTTTTATTAAATATGTTTTTATTGATTTCAAAGAGGAAGGGAAAGGGAGAGAGAGAAATATCAGTGATAGAGAGAATCATTGATTGGCTGCCTCCTGCACGCCCCACACTGGGGATTGAGCCCGCAACCCCGGCATGTGCCCTGACTGGGAACCAAACTGAGACTTCCTGCTTCGTAGTCAATGCTTAACCACTGAGCAGCCCCAGCTGGGCCCAAACTCCATGTTTTAATAACAAATGAGGACTGGGCTTCAAAATCCCTTTTGGGCTCTCCAGGATGGAGGCCAGACTGCTGAAGACTGGCACAGAGCCCTCAGACCTCTCACACTTTCTGTTCCCACCATGCTTTCCTCCTCGCTCAAAGGCTTGGGGCTCAGGGGCATGTGCAGCCATGGGGGCACGTGAGGACTGCCTCTCCTGAAGGGCTTCACCTGGGCGCCTCCTGGCCTCCCCGCCCCAGCAGGCAGCCTCCTCAAGGGTTTCCAACAGCCCAGGCCCACTCCCTCAGCCTCTGCACGCACTGGTCCTCGGCTTCCAAAGCTCTCCTCCACCCTCCTGAGGTCTCTGCTCAAATGTTACCCTCCCCGAAAAGCTGTCCTGACTCCTCATTGAAAACTACACGCTCTTCGCCCCTGGCTCTCTTCCCTGCTCTTTTTTCCAGAGCACATTCACCATTTAACAAAATACTTTTACTTATTCACTTATTACCTGATATCTGAATGTCTCCTCCTAACACCAAAACCTACGCCCACAAAGCCGAGGTTTTCGTCCACCGTGTCCATTATTATTTCCCCCAGTGTTCAGACGAGTCTCAGCCCCTAGGTCAGGAATGGAGAACCTTTTTTCTGCCCAGGGCCATTTGGTATTTGTAACATCATTTGCGGGCCATACAAAATTATCAACTTAAAAATTAGCCCGCTGGCCGAAACCGGTTTGGCTCAGTGGCTAGAGCGTCGGCCTGCGGACTGAAAGGTCCCAGGTTTGATTCCAGTCAAGGTTGGTTGCAGGCCCAGCCCCGATAGGGGGTGTGCAAGAGGCAGCTGATCGATGTTTCTCTCTCATCGATGTTTCTGACTTTCTATCCTTCTCCCTTCCTCTCTGCGAAAAATCAATAAAATATATATTTTTTAAATTAGCCTGCTATATTTGGCCAAATGTTTAATTCACCCCTAATGTCTTGGCAGGGCCAAGCCAGATAATTTCATGCACCCAATGTTCCTCACTCCTGCTCTAGTGGATGCCCAACCACAGTGGGTGCTGAATACATACCTGCTGAAAAAACAAATAGCAATCCTATAAAATAAAAAGCCAATATGCAAATTATCCCCTCAACTGGGAGGTCGACCTGGAACTCAACCAGGGGGCCAGCGCCGCCCCTCCTTCTCCCCCCCAACCCCTGCCAGCCTCGCCCCCAATTGGCCCCACCCCAATCAGGGGTGGAACTGGACAGCCAACCTCCTGTGTCCTCCTTCCCCTTCCCCCTTCCCCCCTCCCTCCCCCCCCCCCCCAACAGACCAGGCCCTATCGGCCTGATTGGGGTGAGCCCACCAGATCCCACCTGTGCACCAGGTCTCTATTAACAAATAAAAAGATTCTTACTGTGTCAGGCACTCTGCTTTACATGGCTCATCTCACTTACTATGAACAATCCTATTAAAATCCCCATTTCACAGGTGAGGAAATTGCTGCTCACACAGATGAAGCAACTTGCCCAAAGACACACAGCTTAGCCAGGAAGAGAGGGGAGTATGAACCCCTCAAGCACTCAAACCTGCACTCTCTCCTACTATAGGGTCTGCTCACCCTCTGGGCCTTTCATCAAAATACAGAAGCAGCCCATGGACCCACAGTGCTTTCCAGAACAAGGCCAAGTAGCACCCACCCGGCGGTCAAAATGGGGAAGAGGAGGCAGGAGCAGCGAGCCGCAGCAGTGGACCGAGCCTGGGAGCCCGCTTCTGCTCCACTTCCCCTGGGGAACAACCAGTCTGACTTGGGGAACACCAGCACAGCCTCGTTTGGCAGCCACGGGCTGACAGGGGCCAGGGTGCTGTGACGAGTGGGATCGAGGCTTTGACAAGCTGGGTGCTAAGAAAACAAATCCTGCCAGACCAGGAAGCTACTTAAACCAAACAGGGCCAGAGAGGAAGTTTAGCTTTAGCTGTTAGATGCCCGAGACAAGATCTGGTCATTTGAGGCCGCCTAAGTCTTTTTCTAAGATGAGTCCAAAGCCACTCTGGTTCAGGGGCAAAGGTGGGGGAGAGTGCAAAAATGAACAGGTGCAAATGAGCCCGTTTCCATTGGTCACATGGCAAATCCTAGCCCACAGGGCTGTCTGCACACAGGTTATTGCGAGTAACCATGTCTTTGGCTTTGGTTTCTTTTGTTCTTTTTTTTTTTTTTAACTACTTCCTAAAACTCACAATTGTCAAAGATGCAGTTGCAAGACTGGGCCAGCACTATGTCTCAAATGTTCACTCTCCTGGTAAACCACCAGGCCAACCACACAGAAAGTTTCCTGTCCCCCGAGAAGACAGTTTCCATTCGCTGATGGATTCTTCCTAGCTCCATTCAGTCCCCTTGGCCAGGGTGAGTCAGAGCCACCAGGGGAATCTCCTCAGGAACTTGCCACCTTCTTTCTCCTGAGACTCACCACCAACATTTAAAATACAACCCGGCCTGCACGTCTCCAACGGACCCCGTGCTACTGACCATGCAGCCCAAGGATGCTGGTCTCCCCATCTTCCTTCTCAGAGATGAGCCATCCATCCGCTCCGCCTCCTTTCTTCTGCCAGTGGTCACTTGTTAATCTGGACTCCAATACTTTGATCATCTCACCCTGTTTAGGACTTTGAGGCAATCCCATTTAAATGGTGTAGGAAAGGGGAGATTTTCAGACCCTTTTCAACATAGCATTATTTCTTCCAAAATGCTGAGTATTACTAAGTCCTTTTCTGACCTCTCTCCGCCCAGATCAAGCAAGATTTCTGAGGGGTGCAATGAAATGGAACACAAATGTGAATTCAGACAATTCTATATTTGAAACCCAGATCCACAAATTACTTTGGGACTTGTTTCCTCATCCACAAAGCCAGCTCCTCATTACGGAGGAGCCAGCTAAGACATCTCCTATAGGAAGTTTGATATGTTAACACTGGGCAAACCCGGCCGACGTGGCTCAGTGGTTGGGCATCGACCTATGAACCAGGAGGTCACAGTTCAATTCCCGGTCAGGGCCCATCACCGGATTGTGGGCTCGAACCCCGGTGCGGGGCGTGCATGAGGCAGCCAATCAATGATTCTTTCTCTCATCATTGATGTTTCTATCTCTCTCCCCCTCTCCCTTCCTCTCTGAAATCAATAAAAATATATTTAAAAAAAACAACAACACACAACTGGGCAAGTCTCTCTCAGGTCAGCCATAACTGAGGGAGGAGGACATGGGAGCCTAAATTACTACCTTCCCAGGATCTGGCTTCTCCTGCCCACTTGGCAACAAGCTCACATGAAAGAAACCCAAGAAGCCAGTTAACTCTGGTCAAAGCTCAACAGCATCGGGCACCCTGTAGTTTATGAATCATCGGCCTCCTCCAAACAACATGGCAGCCAGCACCTTCCGCGAGGCCGTTTCCCCAGAACCGCCACGCGTCACAGCTACTAGGTGAGTACATTCTAGGCTGTCCACAGCTGAGTATCTTGAAGCATCTGTTCAGTCCTCACATCCCCTCTTTGCCCTGCCCTACGAGAAGACAATGGCAGAAAGCACCATGTCCCAAGTCTCTGCTCCCAACAAGAGCCACAAATCAGAGCCTCCTGTCGGGGCAGATTGGGACAGGGCAGGGCAGAGCAGCGCGGTAAGAGGGGGCTTTCCCATGTCTATCTCTCAGGCTTATTTCCCATAAGTGGTGCCTCGATACTCATAACCGGTATCGGCAGCCTCACTTCTGAGGTGGCAACCTCAGTGGCCTGGCAGAGGCCCAGGGGACCCTCGTCTAGCGGGCTGAGGCTGCCAGACCTTACAGGAAAGACCTGCGTTTCAGTTAACATGGTGAAAGTGGGCAGTATAAAGCAAGCTTGGTTCAAATCAAGAAACACTTCCCGACTTCCTGCACACCTCAGGATGCAGAGATGAGTCAGCTGTGGGCCACATGGGCCTCCATTCACACCTCATCGGCACCTGGTATCGTTTTACTCATCTACAAACTCCCCCGCTAAGCTGACATTCTCATTCACTCCAATATCCTCACTGCCAAGCACAAAACGGGGAGGGCAACCACTACTGGTTGAGTTCGTATATTCTTCTTTAATATGGCCCAACTCTAGGGAACAGCCCCAAGCTCCCATCTCCCTCCCTGATGCATGGCCAAGGACAATCCTCATGGGCCACCACTTTCCATTGTGCTCCCAGCACACTGGCCTCCTTTCCGTTCCTGAACCCACCAAGCTCATTTCTGCCTCAGGGCTCTTGCACATGCTGGTCCCTCACCTGGAATACTCCTCACCACGTTTTCACAAGGCGGCAGCCTTCTCACCCTTTAAGACAGCTCAAATGTCACCTCTGGGAAGGAGGTTTTCTGAACCACCTGATCTGAGGTAGCAACCTTCTTCCCACCCCCTCACTCTAACCTACTTACAATTTTCCTTTTCTCATGCCACTTTTCTGTCTATTGGTTTGTTGTCCGTCTTTCTCTTTCTATTAAAGAGATCATCTCATCCTGTTTAAAACTTTGAGGTAATCCATTAAAAGGTGTAGAAAAGGGGGAGATTTTCAGACCCTTTTTTGACATAGCATTATTTCTTCCAAAATGCTGAGTATTACTAAATCCTTTTCTGAGTTCTCTCTGTCCAGATCAAGCAGATTTCTGGAGTGCAAACTCCTCTTTTTTTTTTCTCCAGTACCTAAAACAGTGCCTGGCACACAGTAGGTACTCAATAAGTAGTCACTGGATGAATAGACAGAAGAGATAAATAAACAGCAAATTCAAGATGGAAAATGATTTGCACACTTTAAATATTTTATTTTATTTGGCAATTATATTTCAATAAAGCTGTTTGGGAAAAAAAGGGGGGGAGTGATTTAACAAGGCTAATAAAGAGAAAGGTACAGAGGCCAAAATGAGTTACAAACAAAATATGAGATATTCACCCAGGAGTACAATTTTAAGATAGCCTTCATTTGCCCTGGCCAGTGTGGATCAGTTGGTTGAGTGTCGTCCCGTGCACAGAAAGGTTGCTGGTTCTATTCCTGGTCAGGGCACCTGTTCACATTGCAGGTTCAACCCCCAGTCAGGGTGCATGTGGCAGGTGATCAATCAATAACTCTCACACATCCATGTTTCTCTCTTTCCCCCCTCGCCCTTCCTCTTTCTCTAAGAAACAATAAGAACCTTTAAAAAAAAAAAAAAAAGACAGCCATCATTCAAAAAGCATGAAATGGAGAACAGTTCAGCAACTATTATCACAAAACATATCCATGCTCTTTGACCCAGTAATTCCATTCCTGGGAAGTATCCCAAGGAAATGAATTCAGAATAGGAACAAAAAATAAAGAGGCGCCTGTACAAAGATGATTCCAGTCACGTGTTTGTAACAGCAGAAGTCTGGAAACAACCGAAATGTCCAATAACAAGGGAAATGCTTTGGCAAATGACAGCATATCCACTGCATGGGATATCATGTAGCAATTAAAGTGACCAAAAGGAAGATAATAGAGAAGCATGGGCAAGTGTTTTAGAATAATGCTAAATCAGAGGGGACTAGAAAACATATTCAATTACTGGGCACTATCCAGCACACCCTCCCATATCTCAGCAACTCCTCACCAGAGCCTAAAATAAACCATTCTTATCCCGCATAATTAACAAGGTTCAGATAGTTAAGACTCCTGCCTAGGGTCACAGAGCTAGCGAGGAATGGAGTCAGGATGTGAATGTGACCCTTTCCACCCAGAGACCATCCATTCCTGGGATGACATCATGATTGTGCTTGGGAGGCCAAGCTCAGAGACTGGATGCAATAGCAGAAAGTGACATGGCCCTCGAGAAACACTTGTGAGAGTAAAAAGCAAAATAAGCCCTAGCTGGTTTGGCTCAGTGGATAGAGCATCAGCTTTCGGACTGAGGGGTCCCAGGTTCGATTCCAGTCAAGGGCACATGCCCAGTTGTGGGCTCGATGCCCAGTAGGGGGCATGCAGGAGGCAACCGATCAATTATTCTCTCTCATCATTGATGTCTTCTATCCCTCTCTCTTCTTTTCTGAAATCAATATATATATTTTTTTTCTTTTTTTTTCTTTTTAATGTAAACTCAGATCTAGGTATTTCACCTAAGAATCAGCAGGGCCTGACCCAGGCTATGGGTCTGGAGCCAAAGGCCATCAGGCTTAAAAAAAAATTATTCTATGTGCTAACAGATTTTTCCAGCTGGGAGAAGAGTTTACAAATGCAAATTCAGGCAAGTCTGGGTTCAAGTCACAAGTTACTCTCTCCTTAGCTGTGTGACCCTGGGCAAGTCACTTAACCTCTCTGGACCTCAGTATCTTCAACTGTAAAAGGGGGATAACAATAAAAACTTCCTCACAATGTTGTGGCGAGGAGTAAATGCCATGCAAACTCCAAACAAGAGGGCTAGGCATGGAGTAAGCGCGCAGTAAAAGTAAAAGTGAGTTATTATGACACTTCCATTTTGTAACATGCGGAAATGTTCACTTCGGAAACCACAGGTCCATTTGATCAGTTATCAGGAGAAAATGAAAAGGGGCAGAACCGACATTCTATTTCTGAGACCTCCGACAGTGGTTGGAGCACACATCTAGGGCATCTGGCGTGGCCCCAGCCAGCCCCGGCCTCCCTCCACCGACCAGGGGGCTAGAGAGAGCTCCTCCTTTCAAAAAGCCAGCACCAGAAACAGGAAGCTGCTTCCTTTCCTTTCCATTCTGAGCCAGCATTTCCTTTTTTGTTTTAAAAAGCATTCCTTGTCTGTAGCCCAGCCCTTCCCCTGCCCTGGGCAGCGCGGGGCTCAAACACACCCACAGACATCTGCATTTCTCTTAGATTTTCTGCCCACCGTATGGGTCATGAGGTTCCCGCCCGGCCGACCCTGAGTGCGTCTGCCCTTGGCTCGAGGCTCACTGGCAGACAAAGCGGGGAGGGGCAGGACACAAGGACTACGGGCACAGAGACCTCCCTGGACACCTTGTTGGGAGGATTTAGTGAAATGTGACTTTAAGAGCTGGTATAGTAAGCAGAGCACACTCTGCCTTCCTTTGTACAGCGCTTCCCTCCAGGAAAGGCAGCCTTGAACTGCTGGGTAAGTATATGGGGTCACCAGCTTCTTTTCAACCCACCCAATTTAAACTGGAACCTCAAATGGCACCTCAGTATCATAAAAACAACAGTAGCTGAAATTAAGCCTACGATTTCTCAACTCTTCCTCTCTTCATGGCCTACAGCAATGTTTCCCTAACTATGTTGAGGTGGAAAAAATAGGTTTAAGAACGTTTGCTGCAGGACTTCTCAGAGCCTTTAAAACATCCTCCTCTTCAGGAATCTCCCGGAAGGAGGTGGCTGATGCAACACATTCTCAACTCCTTGAAGCCCTCTTTCACAAGAGCATCTTGCCAAAGAGAGTACAGGAAAGGATGCATTAAGCCCTTTCAAGGTCCCAGTCTAGGGGGCAGTGCGATCCTCAAGATAGCACCGGCAGCATGAGAATATTCCGGTTGCTTTTTAAATAGGACCTATGACTTTTTTTTTTTTTCTGAACGGCAAAAACTGTGTGCACCATGAGCGAAGTTCCTGCTAATCGATTATCCACACCAAACCCAAATTAACTGGCTAACCTGGGACTCAAAACCTCCGGGTGCCTGGCTGCAGAAAGCCCCACCAACTCTGTAAGCAGCTTATCTCAGCAGCTTGGCATAAAGCAAAACTCCCTGGTCAATGCTGCAGACTCAAGCCTATAATTTATGCTGTATGAAAAGTTATTATTCCTAATAGCTGGGCTCTTCCATATACTGCATTATGCTTTCTTTCCCTTTACTTTTCTTTTTTTAAATTTAATCACAAGTCTTATTTCATTCTTGCCATTATTCTGAAGGTGGAAAAATGAAAGAGGGGAGGGGAGAAAAACAGCAAGCCACAGGATGACTTCTGATCCATGGCAATCCGCCCAGTAAAAACACATGGAGGCCAGGACAACAAATACAGGTGTATACAAATACAATAAAGGTTCTATTGTTATCCCCATCTGACAGCTGAAGATACTGAGGTACAGAGAGGTTAAGTGACTTGCCCAGGGTCACACAGCTGAGGAGAGAATGACTTGTGACTTGAACCCAGACAGTCCTGCCTGACTTGCATTTGTAAATTTCAATTTAAAGTAGCAGCTATTTAAATGCAGGTAAGAAACAGTCATGCCTGGGAATAAATGACCAAGCATTTTTGATATGAGAGTATACCCCTGCATCTCCACCTGGGTTTAGAATAAGGAAGAAAGCCCCTGGATTAAAAGGTTAAATCTTCTAGAAGCAATAGTATTTACAACATTATCTTGACATTAAAACCAACACCAATGTATCATAGTAAAGAAAGCAAAACCTGCACAAATTTAAGACAAACACTGGGCTCTGGAGGAACAAGGGTTCACCCACCCAAGTCCCCGGGGACTCAGAGTCCATTCAGGCTGAGCCAGGCCACTGGGCAGACTGGCTTTCAAAAAAGATCCCACCCACAAGACACACCACACTGCTCCCCAAGAATCTTTCCAGTCCACAGGGCCCCTAAGATATTGAGATGGGGCCACGAAAGCAAACCCATTTGCTTCCCCTTGAGGGAAGCTCCTTGAGGCCAAAGACCACACCCCAACATAGGAGGGTACAATGGCCATCAGTCAGGACATGAGCCCTCAGATCTGACTCCCAGCTAAGTGCTCCTTTATGAACCACTGTGTCTTCTCCTCTCTTTGTTAAGGTTATTCCCTAATATGTATTCCTGGTAAGTCACATCCCTTTGAGTCTTTAGTTTCCTCACCTACAGAGAGAGCTGGCCCAGATGGAAATACAAAGATCCTTTGTAGCCCTCTCAGGAATCTAGAACTCAACTAACTCAGCCCCAAAGCCTCGGCACCCCAAATAGCTCTCTGATCAACATTATGGTTGGTGATGAAACCCAGGGGCTGTGCACAGCCCAGAGTCGTCCAGTCCCTGGACACAGAGAGACCTGACATCTACCCCATCCCTTTGCCCACCAACTTGGAGCATGAAAAGGACCCTCTCCTAATCCAGGGGGCCCCCATTGCTGCAGGCAACCACAAAACTAGAACCCACAATCCTTAACACATAACCCAGAACCTCAACCCCGGGGGCCAGGTTCCATCTCTTGATAACACTCCTTGACCTCAGGGTGGACACAGATGCAGTAGCAAAAGGCCATCATTTTATAAATTCTAACATTCCCGGTGGGGAGGTGGGAACACAGCAGCCCCTGGCCAGTGTAAAAGGAAAAGACTGACATTCAATGTGTTCACACATTTCGACCCAGCAAATTCCACTTCTAGGAATGCACGCATGCTCTCCCTGAATTTCCAGCAATGGGGACCTGGTTCGATGAATCTGTGGTATGACCACACAAGGCAGCCACGAACAGTGATGCTGCATATCCATGTGCACTGATGTATAAGGGGATGCACATGGTAAGCACACACATTTGTATGCAAATGCAGAGGGTAAAACGCTAGAATGCACGCACAATGTTATTTATGTAGGTTGTTTCTCATGTATGTAGAAATACATGCAAAAGAATTAACTCTGAAAAACAAAGACATTCCTATCAGGCATGACATTCCGAAGATGTGAAGATTACCTCCCATGAGCCAAGACAAAGGCCAGACCTCTTTGGGAGCAAATTTACAATCTTTACTAAGGATGAGGGTTGTACCAGTTGGAAATGAAGGACCCCAGAGGGCAGAGCCACAGGTAGGAAGCCCTGTCTCTGAGTCTCCGCTTGGAGAACAGCTACCAGGACAGCTGCCCGACCCAACTGGACTGTGACATGAGAGAGAGAGAAGCTTTTATTGTGGCTTTTAAAAACAATGGACTGAGAATGGGAACCCCGGGACTAAATGCCCACACGTACAATGATCGAAGCACTTCATACTACTGCATTATGCCAATCAGTCAACACACATATCCTGCCATTAAAAGAAAAATCTGAGTAGCAGTGTGCAATGATCTACATATTTTGCAAACCCAGTTTAAGGTCATATAGCCATTTCTCAGGAACATATTAAATATTAGCTATCATGAACAAAAGACTCACTCAGAGGTGGCAGGATGGGTGGCTGTCTTTTCTTTTATTCATCTGTGTTTTCTTTTTTATGGTGAACAGGGATTATTATGTGAATTTTATAATGTTTTAATAAAAGCAGAAAGGTATAGAATATGCTGCTAATCAGAGGAATTATTCAAAAAGAATGAGGCGGGTACTCATTTAAAAAATTATGAGTAACTTAATCTTTAAGCAGCTTCTCATTTCTCAGAATGAGCCCAGCACCAGGCGGGGGCATCGCTGTGCTCACACGAACCTGTCTTTGAGAGCGTGCGGGGCTGCACTTTAGGGGAGCAGCCCTGAGCCTGAGCTCAGAGGCTGCATGCCTGGGTGGCCACCGGCAGGCCCAACATCTGAAATTAAGTCAAGAGGCCCTGGGCTGGCTTCTTATTGGCCACTTCCTCAGGCTCCGCAGCCATGACCCTGACCAGAATCCCCCACCGTGGTTTCTAGAGGTAACTGGGAAGTTCAGAACATGAAGTCTGAAGACCAGTCAACTCACGTTCAACCACCTACTCACTCAGTCTCTTACGTCCTCTGAGCAACAGCGTCCTTAAAAACCGCATAGGGTCCTTGTGAGCGCTGAATGGGGGCAACTCATACCAAGAGCCTAGCGGAGTGCTCAACACAGAACAGGTGACCAAGAATGTCTTTTGTCCCTTCTCCGCTCTCACTGAGCACAAGTTAATCCCATAACCCCAAAGCACCTGTGCAGCTTCCCCTCTTTTCAGTGGTCGGCAAACTCATTAGCCGACAGAGCCAAATATCAACGGTACAAGGACTGAAATTTCTTTTGAGAGCCAATTTTTTTAAACTTAAACTTCTAACGCCACTTCTTCAAAATAGACTCGCCCCGGCCATGGTATTTTGTGCCAGAGCCACACTCAAGGGGCCAAAGAGCCGCAGGTGGCTCGCGAGCCGCAGTTTGCCGACCATGGCGAATAGTGGAAAAGATTCTAACCAGCCTATTACGAAAGGCTGTGCTATTAAAAAGCACAGCGTAGGGAACGTGGCCACGGATTTTGTGACTTTCCCCACCACTGCAGACACTGCCACCAAGGACCAGGGCCTCTGCAGTCCTTCTACAGACCACAGCCAGCAGGCAGGGCCAGCAACTTGTGGTATGTATGCCATACAGCTTTCCTGGACTTGGAGCCGACCCAGAGGAGGAGGCATTCCTATCACTGTCCCTGGGTTCCTGGCCTCCCTCCAGCATCACCCAGGTCTCCCAAGGCTCGGGGAAACTGCAGCTCCTTTGCCTGGCAACCTCCAAGGCACGCTGGTGGCAAGTTTCATCAAGGAGAAAGTTGCCAAGGCGAAAGCCGACGCCAAAGGGGACGGCGCCCAGCTCCGCACCTCTCTAGGGGTTGCAGGAGTTAAAACCTCCAGCAGGCAGTTAAAACTATGGTGATGGAGCAGAAGCAGAGAAAGGCCATACTCCAAGCAGTGGCTGGGTGGAGAAAGGGAAACCAGATTTCGCTCTCAGTTCTGCCAGGGAACTGTGACTTGGGACAAGTCACCATCAAGACTGGAAATATTTCTCATTAAAACCAGGAGGTCATGGCCTGGTCGGTCTGGCTCAGTGGATGGAGCATCGACCTGCAGAGTGACGGGTCCTGGGTTTGATTCCGGTCAAGGGCACGAACCTCGTTTGCAAGCTCGATCCCTGGCCCTGGTCAGGGTGCATGTGGGAGGCAGCCAGTGGATGTGTCTCTCTCACATCGATGTTTCTCTCTCCCCATCCCTTCCACCCTAAAAAAACATACCAGGAGATCGGTCTGGCAAACCATTCAGTCACATTCCCAATTCCTCAGCACTCTTGGCAAGCCAGGGCACTGGAGGTGCTACTATTTGCCTGCCTGGCTCCCCCATTAGACTGAAAGTGTCCCCCAAAGACCTAGAGAGCATCCTACCTACCTTGGAATCCTCGCCAGGGCAGCTGTCGCTAAGAGCTCAGCAAGCAAACCAGTAATAACTGAAGGTTTGTGGAGTGAATACATCACCATGACTGCCCAACGACCTGACCTGTGGGGACAACTGGCATCCCTTTCCCTTCCCAGATGATTGGGGAACTGGGGGAGGGGCCACAGGAAAAGCCCGGGCCCTCCACACAGCAGGGGTTTGACCTCCGCCACAGCAGAGGTGAGTGAAGGTCAAGCCTCCCTTATCTTTCTAGTAGAAGCAGGGCTCCCAGGGCAGTAACCAGCTCCCCAATGTCCCCTCCCCAGCAAAGCCAATGCAAAAGGCCCTCTGGGGACTCTTTCTCCAGTTCAGCCTATTTAGGGGGGATTTTTCTCCAGAAGCGCAGGTGGAGAGACTCAGTGTTGGAGGCCTGTCTCCGGGAAGTGCTAGTGGGCTGGCAGGAAAGCACAAAGTTTGCGGTGTCCACAAAACATGAATCTCTGTGGGGTGCCACTATCTCTCCGGTGCCCAACACAGCCTCGGCCCAAACAGGATGAATAAATGAGGGAATGAACTGGCGTGGGGCTCCAGGCTTAGCTGCCGGGCCGGCTAGCAGTCTCTATCTGAGCACATCCGAGGAATGAAAGAAGACACTCCATCCTGCCTCAGCAGATCCTTCAGACCCCGAGGAGGGTCTGACGGAGATGGGACACAGGCTCCGCTGGGATGAAGCGGCCTCACAACCGCTGTTTACAGATTCAGACTCTGGGCTCAGATTTCCTCTCCCTCCCCTCCCCACATAGAGAAAAACTGTGTGCGACACGCATTGGTGGAATTGCAGGAAAGCTCATCAGACGGTCCAGCACACCGGCTGGCAGGTAGGAGGCAAACATGAAACCTCGGTTTCTCCCACTCTTTCCGACCCACACTGGACACTACACGGAGAAAGTCATCACAGGCAGCTGGACACGCTGACCCCCGCCCACCAGCACAGGCTGCAGCCTCAGGCGGCGGCGGCAGCAGCAACAGCAGCAGGTAGGCCCGCGGCCGGCATCAGGGACCCCCCAGGGCATGGCACACGTTGTTTCTCGCGCTGAGCGCTCATTTAACGAGGGCCAGAGGGACTGGCGTTCCTGAGATTCTGGGAGAAGTCTGCTGCGGTTGCGAAAGCCAATCTCCAGTCAAGCCCGTTTTTCCAAAGCCAGGAATCCAATGTGGCCAGCACCGCCTCTGGAACGAGGAGACTGCCGAGAGGAAAGGAAACCAGGGTGGACATCACCGCTGTCCCATGAGACTCACTGCAGGCCGCGGGCATGGTTTCCTAGCCTGTGTCACCCGCCGCAGGGACGTAAGAGCCAGCTACAGAAGTGGCTCCCCTTAAAGGGGTCCTGAGGTTTGAATGCCACTGGACCCGCACCGGGGAAAGTCTATAAACAGAATCTCTCAGTAGGAAGAGTGTGAACTTACAGACTCACTCACAACACTGCGGTTTTCAGCACTCTCATGCCCGTTTTGCAGACAAGGAAGCTTGAGATTCAGAAGTCTTGGGACTTGCCCAAGGTCACACAAACAGAACTCTGACTGGCCATTAAAGCCACAGCTCTTCCCCTGGCCGCACTGCCCCCATCAGGATTCTTAGTCATAAACCTCCCCTCTATTCCATTAGTTTAGTAAATCTGGACTTCAGAACCATCTTTAAGCAGAAAATAATCTTTTTTTTTCTTATCAATCTTTTTTAAATTAAATAAATTGGAGTAACATTTATTGGTTAAAAACAGAAATTTCAGGTGTACAATTTATAATCGGTATATTATGTGCTCACTACCCAAGTGTCACCTTGTATTTGACCCCCTTTTAGTCTCTTTGGCCTCCCCCACCCCCTCACCCCCTTCCTCTCTGGCAACCACCATTCTGTTGTCTGTATCTGAGTTTGGTCTTTTGTTTATTAAACAGGGATATTCTTAAACAGGGGTTTGTATAACAAACGCTGACGCGGCCCCACAGAGGCCCCTGCCCTGAACCACAGAAGTGCACAGAGATCCACGTGGGCCTCCCTGTTTGGGGGAGGATGAGACCTTTGGGTGAAGTGATCCCACCAAACTATAGTCCTGGCAATCCCCACCCCCCACCCCCAAAACAACCGAAGTCCCGTCTTCCCATGGAGAAGCGTGGACCTGAATCCACAAGACAAGGAGAGGACGGAGAGCTGGGTATTGTTTCCAGTTCACCCTGCACATCCCTTTCGGGCCTTAGGATGGGTTTCTGGGCGCCTGACTGGATCACCCAAAAAACACTCAGGAGGAAGGCCAGTGAATAAACCAGCTCAGAGACCCAAACAGCTGGCTGCTCTGGGGTGTCCCGATGCCACACCTTGGTTAAAACGAGGGACACTGGAAGTCAGGGTACCATGAAGGCAGAGCGCCATTTCTGGAGAACAAACAGCGAATGGCTGTCCGGGACCCACTCTGTGAACCAGGAGCACTTCAGAGCGACATGAGGACAATCCGAGAGAGGCCAGCGCAGAGAACACTCTCTCATCCCAGCAACACAGGCTGCTGGACAAGGACCCCCCCCCCCCAAACTCAGCCACATAGGCCCCCTATTGTGTCGGTTTAAAAACTGAACTTTCCTGGGCAAAAACACACCCAGCTGTGTTCCAGAAACCAGCAGCCCTCGCCCCTCGGAAAGCAGCAGCAAGCCCGCAGAAGGCATGGCTGTGCGGAGTGTTGTTGGTTGGTTGGTTTTTTAAACAAAACCCTGGTCAGTACTGCAATAGCAACTGTAACAGAACCCCTAATAGCCAGCCCTGAATGCATGCTTCCGACGTTCCGGTTTTATAGCTTTTAAGAAAATAAAACTGAAGGAGAGAAGACACCGCCGAGCATTTTGGATCAAAAACAGGGATTCCGGTTTATGCTGTGCACAGAGGATTGGGTCTTGTAATAATTACAACAAATCACCGCTGGCCCTATGACAGCTGGCAGAGGCAATGAGCAATAAGGGGAGGGGAGGGGGACGCGGATGAGAAATTAAGATTCTAATAAAACAAAACATCCCCAGATCTGCAGAAGGCCAGATGTGGCAATGCAAGGTGGAGCTCCTTCTTCAAGTCGGAGTTAGCTATTCCCTGGTCTCTGGTTGCCACAGCCTTGCCAGCCTCTGGACAAAAGCAAGTTGGGAATACACTCGTTTCCCTCTATTGTGTATTGGGGGCTGTGGGGGGGGGGGGGGTGACTCCCGCTTCTGAGAACCCAACAGCCCTTCTTCCAAATCCTTTTAATACTGCACTTCCCAGCTATAATTTGAGAGGAGGGCAGGCGTATCTTATTTCTTCTTTACATTGGAGGCTGTCACCACCAGAGGCCCTTAAATAGTGTCATCTTCTCACCAAAGGCTTGTTCCCCAGCATACCCCTTCCTAAACCAAAATCCAGTGTTTGGGGGGACTCGGTGGGTAATTACACTTTGAGCAGTGAAACGCTGTGGAAAGTACCAAATGCCTGAAGAGGGGGGAAAATGCAGTTTCAGCAAACACTTTTTTGAAAGGCGGCACACAGGAACCTGGAGGAGAGGAAAGGGGACGAGATGACAGAGCCTGGGGCGTGAGGCGAAAGCAGAGAACCACCGGGCTCTGCTCACACTTCAGGGGGACCGTCCCCCCCTGCCGCGGCCCGGCCCTGTCACCCCAGCCCACGGCTGCCGGGCTCAGTCACATAGGGAAAAGTCCAGCGTGTGACTCAGTGGGAGAACGAGTCCTGCGGCCCTGCAAGCTGGAAATGGGGTGGGGGTCGGAGGTGAGGAGGCAAGGGATGTCCGCGGAGCCCACCCCACCCATCGGCTCCCCGAGCCTCCACCCCAGTTCCCACTCCGCCCTCCCCCAATGCCCGCCCAAGGTGAGGGGTTGGTCTAGGGTCCTCAACTTGCCGCATCACCGAATGGAGGTAGGAGAGGAAGCCTCAAACCAGGCGACCCCGAGCTCAAGGATGCAACTAGGAAAGGAGTGAATGGGAGCACGGAAGAGGAGGGGGGAGTATTGGGGGCCGCTCCCCGGGCCGCTGACCCCCGCCTTCTCGGGCCCGGCCCGGGTCCCCGAACCCTCCCGCGCCGCGGCCGCGTTACCTCCAGGGTCCGGATCTCCTGCTGGGTGAGGTCGTTGGACACGGCGCACTTGGTGCGCAGCCCGCGCAGGCTGCCGATGGAGATATCGATGAGCTTCTGGAGCTGCCCGCACTGCTGCAGCGCCCGGCTGGCCGCGGCTCCGGCGCCCCCCTCGGCGGCCGCCGCGTCCCCCGCGCCGCCGCCCTCCTTCTTCTCCCCCATCGCCGCCGCTCGCCGTGCCGCTCTATCCATACCTCGGCATCGGGGCCGCGGGGTGGCTGAGGCGGAGAACCCGGGGGCGCGGGCTCGGAAGGGAATACCCGAGCCGGGAGGGTTGCACGAGGAGCGCCCCTTGGTGCTGCCGAAGAAGGGACGTGAGTAGAGCCGGCGACGGAGCCGGCTGCTCCCGCCCGCCCTGCAGCGGCGGCAAAGCGAAAGCCGCGGCGACCCGACGGCTGCGGCTCCCAGAGCCTTTAAGTGGCAGCAGGGGCCGGGTCAGGGCAGCGGGGCATGCTGGAACTTGTAGTCCGCACCGCGCACCTGCCTCTCGCTGGCGCCTCCGGAACCCCCGCCCGCGCGCCCTACGCCTGGAGCCGGGTGGTCCCACCGCTGCGGATGCAGGCGATGCGGCTGCGACCTCCTCTGTGTCCCGGGAGTGGCTCCGCGCTGACTCCTCCCCCGGGCGCCCAGAGCCTGGGAGCCGCGTCTCCCCGCCCATCCCTGTCCCCTACGCCGGCGTCCAGTCCAGGGGCTTCCCGCGACCCCCGGATGGGGCGGGGCAGGTGCCGGGTGTCCCTTGAAACCGAGGAGGTTTTGCATCCTGCGGTTCCTCAGCCACGGCCAAAACATAAAAGATGGGGACAGTGGAGGTTCCAGAATTCCCATGTGGGTTTTAGGGCCCGCCATCTAGTGGGAAGGGACCTAAAGTGCTTTGTCCTCTAGCAGGTTCCTCAAGAACTGGACTCCCAAACGTCTCCATGCCAAAGGAAATAAATGCTCAGGCATGGAGAAAGAAGGCAGGGCTTTCTTCTGCGCCCTTTTCACCCACCAAAATAGGTGTCCCAGCCCTCTGCCATCCCAAACCAGCCCACAGCCCAGACGCTTGGGGCGGCACATTGATTTGTCTGCCCTTGGGAGCGAGAGCCAATGCCTCGTTTCAAATTCAGTCTCTAGGGCAGCCTAGCTGTGTGACTTTGGGCAAAGTTAGCTCACCGCCCCGTGTCTGAGTTTCTGCATCAGTAAAGCTGGGGTGATATCAATACCTATCTCCTAGGCTTCACATGGAGCCATGGGCACAGGCACCGTACTGCTCCTGGACTGGTACCTCTCTGTGCCTCCAGCATTCAAACCCCATCCCATCCCCACCCTCACCCTCCGGAGCTCCTACCACTTCGAATGTGCTCTATTTAGCTGGCTAAACTAAAAAATCAAAGCGCTGGTCAAAGGTCCCACACATCCAACACCTGCCAACCAGAGGAAATCTCTGTCCTCTGAACTTTCTCTTGAAAGCTCCTTGGCTGCCTAAGCAGTTGGCTTAAGTTATCTTCACATCCAGAGAGCCAAGCACAGTGCCTGGCACACTGTAGGCGCTCCATAAAGTTGTGCAACCCATTTCCTAAGTTTGTTTCTCCTATCTTTCGGGCCGCTTTAATAGGTTCCCTCTCTCTGCATCTTTTTTTCCCTCCCCCCAGAATGAGGATTGGCCAGGAAGTAGGGTCTCAGCTTTCTATTTCCACCCAAACGAGTACATAAAATACAGTCAGTACTGGCTGACAGTTTATAGTATCCCTTCCTTTAATATCATTTGCAATTTTGAAATAAATATTGGGTCTGTAAAACAAAACCATGATAACTCTAAAATGTGCTTTTGCAAACTAACCCTTGGACATTTTCTGAAACACAAGGGTCTTCCTTCCCAGTTCCTCCCCAAATCCTGACCTTTCTCACAAGAATAACTAATCCAATCAGCACTTAATTTGTCACAGGAGTCTATGTGCTGTATCTATGAAGCCCTCCCCCCGAACCCCCGCAATCCTGACTGTTCCCTTAACCCCACCCCACCCTCACGCAGCGGAGTAATAATTGCCCTGAAAGAGAAACGGCTTGACAGTGGTTCTTAAAGTTGGCAGTGGATCAAAATCTTCCACAGGGCTCCC
Organism: Antrozous pallidus; assembly: GCA_027563665.1. Lineage (NCBI taxonomy): Eukaryota > Metazoa > Chordata > Mammalia > Chiroptera > Vespertilionidae > Antrozous > Antrozous pallidus. Next base: position 21,629,251 of record CM050526.1, read on the forward strand.
TTAATACAGAGTGCCCACCCCGGCCACAGAGTTCCCCACTCAGTAAATGAAGGACAAGACCGGAGAATTTGTGTCCTAACAAGGGCTCAAGCAATACTAATGCTGCGGGTCTGGGGGCCGAACTTTAAGAAGTGTTGGCACAGTGGGAGGCCGGGTAGGAAGGTGGTCAGTGCAGCCTGGCTGGGTTGGAACCTTCATGTGTTCAGTAGCCAGAGCTGCCAGGCTTGAGCGACTGACTCACTCTAACTCAATTCACAAGAGATGTCCTGATTAAGTGCCAATTTATGTCTGTGCATCGAGCTTGTAATTGCCACAGGGGGGCTGGTCAACACATTTCCCCCCAGGGCCACTTTATGTGGGAGGACAGCTGCCGGACGGTGGAATCCACACCTGCGATGCCACCATGGCAAAGGGGTCAGTGCTGGAGACTGGACAAACCCCAGCTCCCTGGCCCCTCTCCTGCCAGGCTCCATGCAGCCAGTGCCTCTGCTGGAACACAGTCTTGCTTCTGATTCGTTGCAGGCGGTCAGTAAGCCACAGCTTTCCTCCCCAGTTCATCTCAGACGCACTCCAGCCTTCTCCACTGGGTGTGGGTTTCCCTTCAGCCACACATTTACAGAACTGCCCCCTAGAGAAGCAGAAAGCAAAGCTTTTTTAAAAGAATCCTTCATTCATCCTTTTAACATTCATTAAGTGTCTACTTTTGCGGCAGGCCTCTGTGTTCTGGGCTCCGAGAAAGAATATTGAACAGAACCCGGGATTTATATTCTGGTACGAGAAGACAGACCACAAGCAAAGAAATAGAATGTGTGGGGTATTAAGGGGTAACAGGTGCTATGGGGCAGGGGGACAGGCAATGCCGTGATTGAAACTTTCCACAGAGCTGTGTGAGGGACTGGGATTCTCGGCTCTGTCCCTGAATCACTGTCTGGACTTGGACAAGTCTTCCGATCTCAGTGCCTCCCCTCATTTGCAAGTTGGAGAGTATATGTTTGAGGATGAATGGAGATGATTATGCCAAGTGAGGGTCACAAAGTAAGAGTTTAACATGTTTCTTTTTATGTATTTGATAAATACCTACTACACGCCAGGCACTATTCCATATACCTTACTTCATTGAACTAATGTTAGTTCCTTTCCTTCCCACCTTCCAGAGAGAGTCTCTTTGAGTTAAATGAATTCATCTTATTGATTTTTAGCTTCAACTTCAGCTCCAGGTTCTTAAGACTTTCTTCGGCACAAAAAGTTGGCTCCTTCCCTCTTTCCTCCCCTCTGCCTCAGACACCTGCAGTATCACGGCTCTACGTTTTCCTAGGGTGGACTCCCTTGCATGTATCTCAACACCACAATAGCCATGCAAGCATGTTCGTGTTCACGTGTCATGCTTCACAAACATGAAAAGGGTGCCTGCCTACCACGTACCAAGCTCTGGGGATAGACAGGCCCAGAGTGAAGGAAACCGGGTCCTTAGTCATGGTAACCAACATGAGAGTGAAGACAGAAGGTTAACAAGTCAACACAGTAAATACTATGAAGGGGGAAAAGCAAATAGGGGCAGCAAATTCCCGAGAGATAAGGTGCCTCATTCGATGAGGTGGTCTGAGAAGCATTCTTAGATCATTGAACTGAGACCTACCCAAAGAAAAGGAGCAGCCATGTGGAGCTCTCAGAAAGGGGCGTTCTAGGCAATGGGGGGAGAACATCACACACAAAGGCCCTGGGGCGGGAGCAACTGGGCCGCTCTGAGAGCAGAATGAAGGCCAGTGTGGCCACAGTGCGCTGAGAGGGAACAGGGGTCGGAGATGACGTGGGGTTGCCGGGCAAGGGCCAGAGAAAGCAGGACATGGGCAGGAAGTTTGGGTTTTTCTCTGTCTTTGTTAATCCTGGTGTGGTCCAACATCGCCGCCTTGCCTGGAGGCGTGTTAGAAACGCAGCGTCTCGAGCCCCTTCATTCCCTGGCCCTGCTGACCGCTCCAAGCGCCTCTGCTATTTAGTGCTTTTTGGAGCCTGGGTCCCAGTTTAAAAATCTGATGAAAATAAAGCGTGTCTCTCCAGAAAGTAATCAGACAGACACACGATTATGGTACAACCTCAGAGGGTTTGTGGGCCCCTTTACGATATCCATGCACCCCAGGACTTAGACAAGATTAGGAACCCTGGCTCACTGTTGGTCCCGCTGCCTTTCCTGGATAACTTTGGGCCGCACAGGAGTATCACGTCACCATACCTTCGCCCTGGCTAACACTGCTGCCCGCCCTGCCCTCCACTCACCCCGCAGATCTGGTTCGCGTGCCTCCACACTGCCCCCCAACAGATTCAGTCTCTCGGGCTTCCACAGTGCCAGAGAGCTCTGCACACGTCACCTCTGTTCGGGTTTCTCCCTGCCTGTTCCCCTAAAGGGTAGTGAGCTTCTTGGACTCATAGAGTCATAGGATCTGGTTTTCACCTCTTGGAGGTTATATTTCCTCATCTGTGAAAGGGGTGGCTGAGTGGGAAAAAGGAACTAGAACGGGCTTGGGACACTACACGGTTGAACACACGTTTCAATAAACAAATGATGGATTGCGTTTCACAGGAGAAGAAACCAGGGTCTCTGGAGGGATACGGACCCCTGGGTGGCCTTAGCTGTTTGTTCTGGGAGACACATCACACCACCTGTGCAGTGTGGGCAGCAGGAGCTCTAGGCCAGAACCCAGGAAGGAGCCAAGCGGGAAAACAGAAGCTGAAGACACCCATGATGTCATGGCCTTTTCCAGGCGACCGGGGGAGAGAGAACTGCTCTGGGAGCTGCAGGGAAACCAGTCCAGGGAAGGGCAGGAGACGATGCACGTACCCTCTCTGCTGCCATTTATCCTCTCCAAACCCTGTGTCCTCCTCCACTTTCAAGTCCCTGCACCACGTGCTCCCCTGTCTTGTGGTTTCTTGTACCCAATCTCCCCATCTCGGCCCCTCCCGCTGTGGGCTCCAGCTTTCTCAGAACCTCCCATCCACGTCATTACCCCTTCTCCACTGTCACGGGCTCGCGGCCTCCCCTCCCTCCCTCCTCACCCCATGTAGATTCCAGGCTGCCTCGTGACTCTCACTCCGCAGCCACCCCCTCAGGAAACTTGCCCCTTTCCCTTCATAGGTACCTGGCTGAGTCCCAGCCCCGGTAAAACCCAGCCCTTTGGCTTCTCCAAGCCTGACCAGAGCAGCTGAAGGAGGCTGGAGAGAAGCACACAGCCTGCTGATGGGATGTTCTTTAAATTCATGACCACAAACCTCAAATTGGCACTCCCCGGGCCTGGCAAGCTGACCAGCTTTTCCTAGAAAGTTCATTTTCCTGTGCTCAGGGATGGCTATTTCATACTCCTCTCTCTACAAAGTACCCTGCACGCCTCCTCCTTTACCCAGAAACGAGGAGCCATCAGACCAAATCTCCCAGCCCTCCTGCCTGTGCCCATGCTTCCTGCCTCTCCTGCAGCCGAAGGGGCATCCTGTCCCAGCCGAAGGCCAACCACCTTCTCCTCGGATGCTCTCCCTCCAGCAGCCTCACGGCCTCCCCTCAGCAAGGGTCCTGCTTTTCTCTGCCGCATCATTTCCTCCTCTCTGCCCTGTTATGTGCATTTGTACACAAGCCTGTTCTAGTATCTCCCTTCATGAAAGAAAGAAGACAGGGAGAGGAGGGAGGGAGGGAGGGAGAGAGGGAGGGAGGGAGGGAGGGAGGGAGATGAAGGAGAGAGGGAGGAAGGGAAAAAGGGAAGGAGAGAGGGGAAGGAGGGAGATGAAGGAGAGAGGGAGGAAGGGAAAAAGGGAAGGAGAGAGGGGAAGGAGAGAGGGAGGGAGGGAGGGAGGGAGGGAGGGAGGGATGGAGGGAGGGAGGGGGGAGGGGAATGAGGAAGAAAGGAAGGAAAGAAGGAGCATACTTCTATATCAGGGTACTAGCAGAAAACAGATTTCACTCAGATGATTCAATTGACTTCAAAGAAGGGACTACTTGCAAGTCAAAGAAACAAGGATGATGAGCACCCGAGACAGTGGTAACTCCTCCTGCAGAAGGAGACAGGGAAGAAGCAGTGTTCTGAGAGCCCTGGGGGAGGGGGCACCCCAAAAGACTGACAATGCGGGTTTGGAAGTGGATGAGGCCCCGTTGCCATGATCGTGTGATTTTGAAAAGTGAAGGCTCAGATGAGATCATGTCTTTGCCCCCCTGGCTCTAGGCTCTCGAGGCAGCCTGCGGCGCGGCCGGGCCCGCGCTGGGGACTAGGCAGAGCTAGGTCTCAATTCCATTTCTAAAACTGGTCTACAGTGTGGTCTTAAGCAAGTCTCTTTATCTCTCTGAGCCTCGAGGTTCTCTGGTATCATTGTCCGAATAGGGCTGTCTCGGGGATTAAGAGGGAATGCATACAAAGCCCTCACATCTAAGCACACTGTAACAGTACCCATCATTTCCACAGCTATGATGTGATTTTCCGATTCCAGAAGCTTCCCAATGGTCTCAGTCTGCAGAAGGGATTGGGGAGTTGAGTGGAGGGCTGGGAGAGCTGTGTCTGGCAGCTTGTTTGGAAAGGGATGAGAAGTGACTAAAAATTGAAGATAGTGTAATAACCTTTCCAACGTTAAAGCATTGAAAAAATGGCGGTGCCCACTACCACAAATATGAGCCAAAACGAAAACCACAAAACACAAAATCTGCATGGATGCCGAAATGCAAACAGCTTCTTCCTCGGTTTTCTGATTACATAACTCTAGATAAATCCACGGGAGCCGAACTCTTCCTTTCCCAGGGCCCCTGCTGTATTGCCTGCCTCCAGGTAATCCAGCACGCAACCAATCCCAGAATCCGAGTGCCGAGAGATGCTTCCCACACTGTAATATAATGAATGCTAAGGAAAATGCATTATATTTCTATTGTCCCGTTCAAGGTTTTTTAACTCAGTTTTTTTTTTAACTCTTCAAAGTCCTTTCATCTTTATCAGTTTGTTTAAACACCACCTCTTCCAGATGTTATTGGCTGCTCCAATATTTAAAACCAGAGGAATTAAGTGATGGGGGAGGGTCCCCCCAATATTCACCCTTTGCTCACATAATCCAACCCACCGCTGAGGATTCAGGTGCCGCCTCTTCCTGAAAGCCCTCCTCACGTCCAGGCTGGCCCAGCTCACTTCTTCCAAGCTGCCAACATCCTCAGTGCTTGCCCCCAGCATCTTAGGGCATCCCTGCCTTGAAAAACATGGTTTCCTTGTCTGCCTCCTGTACCCGACTGTGAGCAATCCCAGGGGCCGTTGCTCACAGTGCAGTGCTCCTAAAGGCTTGGGTTTTGTTGTTGAATTAAATGAGCCAACTTCATTAATATAAAGCTCTTCCTCAAGTTGGATTTAAGATCCTGGGAGGACTTTTTTCATGGGAAATAGAGACCGCACTAATCTCGCCGCAGTCGGAAGACAGAGACTTGAAAAGTTTCCCTCCTGCCACCGCCACCCACCCCTAAACATAACACCCACCGATAACTGTGCTCCCCAAAATGCCACCGTTGGAGGATTGTTTATTGTCTTCTACTGACATTCTTATTCTGCCTGATGGGACTAGAGTGCAGTAGGTGGGCCGGTGCTTAGGGGGAAGGGGCTCCTGAAGACATTAGTCCCTGCAATGATTTACATATTTGCCACTACCCCCACTTCACAGAGAATGAAACACAGCAAACCTGCATCTATTCCCTGTGCCCTGGGCATTTCAGAAGGCTTTGAGGCCCAGGAGTATACAACGAGGTCACATTTCTGTTTAATGACCCAAGTGCACGAACTTGAACCGTTCCCTCTCCTAGTCAGGCTCTGTCTCTTTGGGAGCCAAGTGTGTGGCACAAACCTGCTAGGTCGGCGATGTGCCTTGGCTCGCCCTCAGTGCCAGGCGCCTGGACAACCTGGCCAAGACGGGCCCACCCTCCCCTGGAAGCTCTCACCTCCCAGCTAAGACCAGCAGGCAAGATTGAGCAGTTCCCCAGAAGGGGAAGGGTCGGATAGAAAGTGCTTATCTTTAACTAACGTATACTGAGCACTTCCTACGTGCAAGCATTGTTCTGAGCCCATTTAATACGTAGCTCAGGATCCTTACACCCACCCTAGCAGGAAAGTGCTGTTAACCACTAATCACTAAGCCCTGGTTACTGCAGAGAAACTGAAGTTGAGGAAGACTAACTGCACCTCACTGGCTACTCCTTCTCAGTTTCCTTGCTAAGCACCTCTCATTGTCCAATTTCTAGCTGCAGAGGCCTGGGCAGGCCTGGACCCCCTCCTCTTTGGGCTCACTCAGCCAACACATCTGTAAGCTGCCCTGCCCCTGAGCTCCAGCACCCACCTGCCTCTCCACATCTCCCTGTAGAGGGACTTCGAACAGGCAATTCAAGCTCAGTGTGTCCAAAACAGAGCTCCCGGTCCCCCCTCACTCAGCTTGCTGCTCCCACAGTCTCTCTCCATCCACCTCACACCATGGCAACATCATCCTGCCGCTTGTTCAGCCCAAAACATTCTAGTCATTCTTGATTCTTCTCTTCCTTTTCCCCACATCTAATGCATTAGCAAATCCTTTTAGCTCAACTTAAAAATGCACACACACACACACACGCACACATGATTCTGCAGGTTCCAATCTCAGCACCAGGGCTGGGGCCTCTGTGTAAAAAGGGACAAATGTGGTCCCCACTCTTACGGAGGTGATATTCTCAAGGGTGAAGGTAGGCAGAAACAAGAAAACGGGTAAAGCACGAGGATACCCTCGAAGGGTGAGGAGTGCTTTAGAGAAAAGAAAACACAAGGATTGGGTAGGTTCAGGTGATGTTTGATGTGAGCCCTGGAGGCTGCAGAGCCACCAGCTGGAGATCCTGGCTGAGACAGGAGCCAGCTGGGCCTGTGGAGGCTTCTGAGGAGGCCAGAGACAGAACACGTAGGAGACTGGCTTTTACTGGGAGTGCCATGGAAGCCATGGCAGCCATAGGGGGAGCGCTGTGAGGTTAGAGGAGTTCTCCTAAGCGTGGCCACCACAGAGGCCAGCGTGATTTAAACAGTAAAGCAGCCCTGCTGGCCAGGTGTGGCTCAGTGGCTGAATGTTAACCTATGAACCAGGAGGTCACGGTTCAATTCCCCAGCCAGGCATATATGCCCAAGTTACAAGGGCTCAACCTCCCTGGGGGGCATGTAGGAGGCAGCTGATCAATGATTCTCTCTCATCATTGATGTTTCTCTCTCTCTCTCTTTCTCTCTCTCCTTTCCTTTCTGAAATCAATAAAAACATATGTATTTTTAAATATGTAAATAAATAATAAGTAAATAAATGGTAAAGCAGAGACCGAGAGCCAGAACAGATGCAGAGAGAGCCGTGGGAAAGCTACCGAAGTGTGACTGTGAGGGAGGAGACGGTCAAGTTGAGAGATGAACGGGCTAACAGACCATGATTCGGCCACACAGAAAAACAGAATTCGACTGTAAACCTGCAGCAACCAGCCCAAATGGCTGGGACTTGATCGGTAACTGCCAGCTTCCCTCATTTCTGCACCCCCTGCCCCTGCCAGTGCTCCCTAACCAGTCACACAGGACAGCCATGTCCTGGCCCTGCTCAGTAAGCACATTCCTAGAACCAGGAAAGAGGTGAAGGCTTCTCATTCACCAGATCTTGCCAAATTGATTTCCAAGGAGCACACAACAATTTTTTGCCAATCAATGTGGATAAAGTTCCTGTGTACCCACATTCTCACCAAGACTTGATGTTGTCAGTCATTCTAACTTGGCCAATTCCGATAGAAATTTTATATTGCATTATTGTTTTAGTTTGCATTTCTTAGAATATAAATAATGTTTCTCATCGTTCTTTATATTATTTGCCCATTTTTATGCACTCTTCTCCCTTCTGACTTGTTACAAATATTCTTTGTTAATTTGCTATGCTTATTTTTGTTTTATAGAGGGTTAGAATTTTATGGGATCATGTAAACTAACTTTTTTCTTTTCCAAATTTTGTGCATCAGGTGTATAAAGGCCCTCAATATTCCAAAATTATTTTCTAAAACCCACTTGTCTTTTTCCTAGACCTTTATTGGTTTTATTTTCTTACATGTAAACATCCTTGGACCACCCGGAATTCTTTCAGTGTTGAGAGATAGGGATCCAGTTACTCTTGGGAAATGTTTATTCAATGAAGGAGTAAATGAATGAGGCATTCTGCAGTCCTAAGTCAAGTTGATGGCCTCCTAAGGCTTTAAACGAGATGATTAATAAAGTTGTTGCCCGTGTGATGAAATGAATGCTTGTAGTTCTTACAGTCATTGGAGGAGACAGACATCAGCCAGATAACACAAATGCATGTAAAACTCATAAAGGAGACTTGTGCTCAAGGACCTCCCCTAGTCTGGGAGGTCAAGGAAGGTCCCACTGGTTAGAGACATTTCTTGGGGCAAGCTCTCAGGATCAGCATCTGTGGAGGTGTGAAGGCGGCAGGACTGGGTAGAGAGAGAACCCTGTATTGCAGTAGCAGCACAGGTCTCAGCCAAGCCCACAGCAGCCTCTCGAGTGGACATGACCCTTGAGAACTGTTCTGAACTGAGGTCAGGGGTTTGGGCATCCATTGCCCATGCTGCTTCTCCACAGCACTAGGCAATGGGTGTAGGCTATCCACAGACAGTCTTTTTCTGCTGGGGCGTTTCCCTCTGTGAGTGTCAGCCACCAGCCCTTTCCACAGCCCCTGAAGGGGACTTCTGGGTGACACTCCTCAAAATCCACTCCAGAAGTCTTCTCTAAAGAAGTAGGGGTGGACTTTAAGTCCTGATGGGTGAACAAAAGCTAAGTAGGAGCAGGAAATGGTTTGTTGTTGGTTTTTTTTTTTCAGGGGACACCGGCTACGTCTAGCACGGGCCATGGGAAGCCTCTATTGGCACAGGGAAGGAAGCGAGGAGACCAATTTGGAGGCTGTTTGATGAGCGGGTTCACATGATACATCAAAATCTGGATATGAGCATACATAAGTTAGAAAGCTGGAGAAGGCAAGTCTCCTAATGACCCCAGCCCTCAGAGACACTGCTGCTAACATTTTAGCGTATTTCTTTTCCATCTTCTTTCTCTGCATATTTTATTTAAAAACTAGAATTTTATTATAGATGTGATCTTACTTTCTGCTTACTGAAAAGGTTTCCTATAACTTTTTTAAAAATATTTTTTTATTGAGTTCAGAGAGGAAGGGAGAGGGAGAGAGAGATAGAAACATCAATGATGAGAAAGAATGATTGATTGGCTACCTCCTGCACACTCCGTACTGGGGGATCTAGCCCCAAACCTGGGCATTTGCCCTTGACCAGAATCGAACCCGGGACACTTCAGTCCACAGCTCTATCTACTGAGCCAAACCGGCTAGGGCGGTTTTCCTATACCTTATCTATTTCTAATCACAAAAGCAGTAATTACACAGAACTCAGAAAGTACACATCCTAAAAAGAAAAGGAAGAATACCCACAATCCCTCCTCCCCAGCTTTGTCCATTGTTGACATCATACAGATTCTTTATTATGCACACCTTAGCTTATCTCTCAAAGAATAAGCCTTCCAAAATCATTTATCATTTTCTTTGAGATTCCTGGCCAGTGAGTTAGGAGCCCTGGGCTCCAGGCAGAGGCCAGGCATGAATAGTTGTAAATCTCTCTCTCCCCTCCCCCTCCTCTCTGTTCTGAGCACTGAATTGTGCATAATGGCTAAATCCTTCCCGCCTAAATTTAGGGAGGATGGGAAATCAGCAGGCTCCGGAGCTGAAAGGGTATGGGAGTGAAGGCTAAGAAGAGAAACCTGGAGCCTCCATAGGAAGACTTTGGACTGCTGAGCCAAGAGCAGGGGCCCAGAGTGCTTATGTTCCCTAGACTTTCCCATAATTCCTTCTTGCAGTTCCCCAGGGTACCGGGCTCTTTCTGGCTCAACCTAACACTCTGCCTGTCTCCTTCCTCTTCCTGGCTCAGCCTAGTTAACTCCTACTGATCCTCCAGAACTCAGCTCAGGAACACCTCTTCCTAGGAGCCTTCCCTGCTTCCCCAGGCAGAGTCAGGCTCTCCCTCTGGCCTCTCAGGACCTTACACCCTCTCGGCACTAATTACAGGACACTGTAGGCATCTGTTTGGTCATCCACCTCTTAGCTACCCTCTAAACTGTGAGCACCTGAAGGGCAGGGACCCAGCCTCCCTCATCTCGCATCCCAGGAGCCAGGTGCAGGCCTGGCATGGATGAGCTCTCTGTCACTGAAAAAAAACACAGACTTTACACACAAGCTGTTTTCCTCAGCAACCGCCTTCGAAGAAATCAGTCCACAAGGCCTCTGAGAGAGCAAATGTTCTCTGGGTGTACCCCAAATTATTCCTCATCGGCAGAACTGCCTCCTGCAGGAGGTGCAGCAGACCCCAGGGCCAAAAAAAAAAAAAAAAAAAAAAAAAAAGAGCAGATGAGAGGCACTGAAGGCCGACTCCGTGGGAGAGGCTGGGTATTCCTCCAACTCAACAACCGCAGGCAGCAGATGATCCAGGACCCCATGACCTTGGGTCCCCCAATTTCAGCCCCATGAACAGAGTCCTTAGCACAGCACCCTAATAACTTCTGGGTCGTACTTGTCTCTGCTTCCAATTCCTCATGGGATATAGGGCTTCATGGAAGCAGAGACAGTCAGGTTTTTGGGGTGCAGGGTGATCACTGTATCTTTCAGAGGGTGTTGGGAAGCTTCCTTTCCTCCTGCTGCATCTTGGGAGGACTTAACAAAGTGAGCTGAGATGGCAATGCAGGTGAGCTAGCCGAAATAACTTCCAGACAGACAGGCAGACAGGTGCTGTCCCCTCTCTTCTTGTTAAGGGCTTTTTGCCCAAGCTCAAGCTGTAAGTATAGTAGGGGTGAGCTCCCTGTGAGGTGTAGCATTCAACCTCTCTAATGCCTCGATCCTTTAATACAGTTCCTCATTTTGTGGTGACCCCCAACCGTAAAATTATTTTCGTTGCTACTTCATAACTGTAATTTTGCTATTGTTATGAATCGTTAAATATCTGTGTTTTCCGATGGTCTCAGGCGACCCTGCTAGCGGTTCTCAACCTGAAAACACAGATATTTACATTATGGTTCATTAACAGTAGCAAAATTACAGTTATGAAGTAGCAACGAAAATAGTTTCATGGTTGGGGGTCACCACAACATGAGGAATTGTATTAAAGGGTCGTGGCATTAGAAAGGTTGAGAACCACTGCTTTGGAGGATTCTGGAAAGAGTTAGATGACATATTCCTTGAGAATCCTCTAACTCAGAGAGCTGATGATTCTGACAGGAGGCGAGTCTGGAATCAAAGGAGGTTTAGCGAACACCAATCCCTAAACCCTAAGGGGTAGAGGCAGGGGACACAGAGCAGATGTCAGAGGGGACTGACTCATGCCCCAATAAAGCTGTGCAGAGCTGGGCAGCTGTGGGGTGGGGTGGGTGGGCACAGACATCAGCAACCTGGGGCAGGGCAGGTGGGGCCAGGCAGGGAGTTTGGCTGGGTTGGAGGAGGAACCATAGGGACTGTCAGTCAGTTGTCTGGAGTGAGTCCAGGGAGAGTGGTTAAGAGCAGAGTGCACACCAGCTCCCATGCCTTGAGCTTGCCACACCATGGCTCCCTGCTCTGTGACTATAAGCAATGAGCAAGTCCTCATCAAGTTGAAAATTATAAGCAAAACCTTGAAGTGCCACCTCCTGGTAAGAGTCTCACTTCTACAGCAGAGTGCTGTCCTTGAACTACATATGTGGTCCCATTGCTCTGGAATTGAGATCAAAAGCCTTGGTGTGACCTGTAGGCCCCGCATGATCTTGCTCCTGTCCTCTCTCTGGCCTTGAGCTATGATCCCGAGAGCCTTGTTTTCTCCAGACACTTGGCCCTCTGTCTTGTCCTAGAAGAGGACACCCTTCCCTGCTGCAGGAACTGCCTCCTCATTCAGCTCCACGACAAGTCCTTCACTGGATAATCGCATCTATTCTAAGCAACTTTGCTCAAATGTCACCTCCTCCAGAAAGTCCTTCTGGATACCCCAGAAAGGTCAAACTCCTTTCTCACAGCCTTATGTGTTCTTCTTTTCCAGCATCTGCTACAGCTGAACTTAAATGACTGTATCATTTAACATCTAAATTCCCCACTGAGATGGTAAGCTCTGTGGAAGTAGGACCATACCAGGTCCTCACCATCTAGCCCAGAGCCCAGCAGAATGAGCTAAAGGAGTGTTTGTTAAAGAAAGAGGGGAAGTGGGAGATGAGGAGGAGGAGGGGGAGGAGGAGGAGGAGGAGGAGGAGGAAGAGGAGTAGGAGGAGGAGGAGAAGGAGGAGGAGCCCTAACTGGCCCTAACTGGTATGGCTCAGTGGATAGAGTGTTAGGCTGAGAACTGAAGGGTCCAAGGGCACATGACCAGGTTGCAGGCTCAAACCCCAATGGGGGGCATGCAGGAGGCAGCCAATCAATGATCTTTTCTCATCATTGATGTTTCTATCTCTCTCTTCCTCTCCCTTCCTCTATACTAATAAAAGGGTAATATGCTAATTAGACCAAATCTCTTCCGGACATCCTTCTGGACAAAGCCATGGTGGTGGGGGCCGAGGCAGAGGTAGTTAGGGGTGACGAGGCCGGAGGGAAGGGCAGTTAGGGGCAATCAGGCAGGCAGGCAGGTGAACTGTTAGGAGCCAGTGGTCCCAGATTGCAAGAGGCATGTCCAACTGCCAGGAATCAGGCCTAAACCAGCAGTCAGACATCCCCTGAGGTACCCTGGATTGGAAAGGGTGCAGGCCAGATTGAGGGACTCTCCCCCTCCCTTGTCAAGGAGAAGGAGAAGGAGAAGGAGAAGGAGAAGGAGAAGGAGAAGGAGAAGGAGAAGGAGAAGGAGAAGGAGAAGGAGAAGGAGGAGAAGGGAGGGGAGAAGAGAGGAGGTGAGGGGAGGAGAGGAAAACAGATAAGAGAAAGAGAAA